>JAPMOR010021742.1:0-12714 GCA_026543865.1 Argiope aurantia
AAAAAATCCGAAGGAGAAGAAGGTGAAAGAGATATATAAAAAGAAGGAGAGCAGCAACTCGGAATCTACAAATAAATAGAATCTTCCCCCAGAAAGAAGCAACTGAGATAGGCTTCTTCCAAATGGAAAAGAAGGAGCGGCCGGAACGGAGAGGTTTAAATCACAATTTGGAGCTTGATCCCCCGGATGCGGAAGAGCAATAGGATCCTGAGAGGCAGGAGGCAGGCAAACCACAAAGGGACACCGGCTCACTGGGTTCCATCACAATGTATAAGGCCGAGGGAAATGAAAGCAAACCTCAAATCCCCCAGGTGTAGAGAGGGACTTGGAAAACCTTTCTTCTCTCTCTGAATTCCATCCGCTGCCACCCTTTGGATCAGGAAGGAGGGGGTCAAAATACGGATTTATCCACCAGGAGAGTGTGTTTTTGGTTTCCTAGGCAACCCATCCCAAGCTATCCACTACCTCTGTAAGGTGTAAGCCGAGGTGCGTTTAGAAATTGAGACGATATATCTACAGGTGTTTTTGTGAAACTTTTGATTTGAAGTTTATGCAACATTTCGCAAACGAATATTCTAATGTGATATTTTCTTTGCTGTGTTCTATATGGTAATATGTCTTTCAACATGGTAAACGTACTGCTTCTAATCACTTTTGATCTAACTTCCCTGGCCAAGTGCATGAATCAAGGGTTGATAATAAAACAGAAATATGGCCTCTCGTGTGGGTGAAAACGACTTTTCAGCATCTGCTTCCCAACTAAGTTAGAAATCTCAAATATGTAAAAATAAATTGTCTTTCTAGAAGACACTTCTTGTGTACAGCCGATCATCCAGCCACCTCTGAACGAAGCAGTATCAACAGTTTGGAGGGAACATTACCAACTTAATGCTTCTTCTGACGGTAAACAGAGAAAACTTCTAGTATCCAGCTCGAATGGACGCTAAGAGTTTTCGATACTAAAGTGTTCTTTAGTCAACCAGTTTTTAAATAATGTTAGTTTTATAGCACAGCTAGAGTATAGAATTCACAACGTTTTTACTCTGATTCATGTTAATCAAGCACTTCTATAAGACCCTTTCCACAATTGACTTCTGATACTTAAAGTTATCACAAAATTTTGGGTATCTATAATTTATTTATTTAATTATATATCATAGTTAAAACTAAAATCTGAACTGCTACTTATGACATAAAAATATTCAAAAATGCTTTTTATTTAAAGTGAAACATCGCATTTGTAGTTGTTTTTCTAAACATCAACTGTCTCCAATTTTAAAAAAATTAAAGTTAGTTTAATATTTAAGAAAATTGACTTTAAACTTTCATGTGTTTATATCCAATAATAATCATTCTTCCGGATTTGCACAAAACTTTGGGGAGAAGGAAAGTTTCGCTTTTCATTCGAATAAAGAAAAACTTGAACAAAATAATTGTCTTGAAAAATACAACGTCATTTTATACGATATATCTGTTTATGAAATTCAAATTACATCACCGAATCAATAAATTGCATAAACTAATATACAATTTACAATGTCCTAAGTAATCCTCTTCATAGAAGAATTTCAGAGCCTTTGAGAACTTTGCATAAATTCGTATATTCTGCTAATTGTAGAAATAAGAAACGGTATTTTGTCGTTATATCAAAAATCTAATCAATAATAATTAATATAAATCAAGGCAAAAACAGCGTTTTTCTGATTCATTTTTGCTGCTAATATATGTTTATTTCTATTGATAAAGGTCGCAGATAAAAATGGATTGAAAATCATAATGAAATTTTTAAATTCATTCATTCGAAAGGGCTATAATAGAGGTATGCAGTTTCATTGAGTATATGCCCGAAACTGGACGTTAAATTTATGTAACGGCGCAGTCAATAACAACACTGCGGAAACTGAAAAGGGCATACTTAATACTAATCAATTCCCCTCTACCTCCAAGTGAGCCATAGGTCGCTGTGCCTGGTGGTAAGGTCTTAGCTTGGCAACCGGATGGTTTCAGGTTCGAGACCCTATTCCACTGAAGAACCGTCGTGTAAACGGGTCTGGTGCAGATTAAACGTCCGGGCCAAACGTCCTTCCGCTGGTGTGGTGTGGAGAGGGGATGCCAGCTCAGATGTCGTACTAGACATCTGACAGCGGTTCAAAGTTACGAGGTCCGTCTCAAAATAGCCCTAGTGTTGCTTTAAAACGGGACGTTAACTAAACTCCAAGAGAGACATCTAACAATCTCAGCCATGCTGAAAATTTATTCAAAAAAAGGAATTACAATAAAATTTAATTATATCCAAAATTATTTATTTTTATTAAAAATTTCAAAAATCTGATGAGTATGTCTAAGGAGTAAAAGTTCAATGGGTTTAATAACAGATAAAGATGTTTTATCATACACTGAAACATGAATACACAATAGCAAAACATAGTCAAAGCGTAATAAGAACCGCATTCTTTGATTTTTGTCTATATGAACTGTAAATTATTTCAGTGAAAAAATTTTTGAAATTTTAAAATATCATTACCAGCAATGTAAAAGGTCATATATCAAAAATTTTATATGGCTGAAATTTACTAGTCAGTATTTCTTCATTGCCAATGGATGTGAAATCATCAGTGGGATTTTCTTTTTAGTACGGTTGAATTTATATCCGTTGGCAATATGAAAGCATACCGGCTTAAGGATTTCAACCAAAACTTTAATCTTAATTAGCGATCTTTTGTACAATGAGAGGCATTATTTAGTCCCTGATGCATATTTGAATATCGTAGATCATCGGCTATTTTATAGAAAAGTAAATGATTTAATTATAATTCTAAAACAAAAATTACCAAGAAATTTAGCAAAATGTCTGAAATAAATGAACACATTTTCTTTCTCGTATGCGTAGTATAGAGAAAGTATGGTAAGCATCAAAAAAATTCAAACTCGAGATTTTGACGAATCTCCAAGATTTAATTTCTTCTGAGGACGAGAAACACATTTTTGGAAAATGTCCACTCTGTCTCTGACAAAGATAAATCAAAAACGTTTTGATCGAGAACAGATGAAATTTGGCATACGGCCTTTATACCAAATTTTCCGATTCCTATCAAATTTGGAGCAAAATACGCTCAGAGGAATTCTGCTTGCCTGGCTGTTCTAATATAATATGACACGATAACTACAAAACGAAGAGAGTTGAATAGATAAAATTAGATTCGCACATCTATACTCTAGACACCTCTCACATTTTGAACAAGGGGTTGACCAATTGTCGGTTTTTTACTTTCAGAAACATGGATATGCGATACCTAAAATGAGTAACGCCTTTAATATATATGAAATTGTGTGACCATAAATGAAATTCTATTTTTAAATTTTTGCTTGAATCGATCAGGAAAAACGTGTTTAAAGCACAAATTCGACTTTTGGTTACTATTAAAACCTCATGCCAGAGATTAATCGCCAAGAATGAAACCATAGACTCAGTAAATGTGCTGAATTCACACCGAATGTAATATTTCATAACTATTTTACCCAATGAGATGCAGGGCGTTCCGTAGGATAACGCCTTTAT
The DNA here is from genome assembly GCA_026543865.1 of Argiope aurantia. NCBI lineage: Eukaryota > Metazoa > Arthropoda > Arachnida > Araneae > Araneidae > Argiope > Argiope aurantia. Next base: position 3,560 of record JAPMOR010021742.1, read on the forward strand.
TAGCTTTTTTGGAGAAACCACTCTCGCTAGTTAGGTATAGCATATAATTTAAACAATGAACTAATCTGCTCTATACTTATATTTCTGAATAAGAAGTTTCTTATAAAATTTTTGATATGAAAATTAGTAAAAAAATCGAAATAACAGCCAGTTCAAAATACATACCAAGTTTAAAATACAAACATAAAAAGAAAATGACAAAGATAAAAGGTTAATAATGTTTACCGACGAAACTGTACAGATCTGCTTTAAGTTGATAGATCTTAAATTAATAAGTAATTCCACTATAGTGAGAGGTTCACACTCAGCAATAAATGGATTACAAGTCTGATAAATTAAAGTTCTAAAATTAAATTCCCCTTCGTACTTAATGGTCATTCCATTAAAATGCGCATTTCCAAAGGAACGCGCCGGGTATTAGAGTAATTAGTATATTAATTTTCTGAATTTTACGTTTCCGTTGAATATCAACCTAAGAATCTCCCATTACAAAAGTTGTTAAGAAACATTTCAAACAAGTGTATAATTATCAATATTAAACTTCGCATATAATTCTGACATCAAGAATATGGTTTCATTTTTCAGATTTACAATCAAATAGTCATCCCGGTTAATGTTTCTGTCTTAAGCTTAATTATTTCTGAGCACGAAATATTAATTTTGTTGTATTTATAATTCAGCAAAACATATCTTTTCAAATCAAAGTTTTGTCTTAAGCTCAATTGCGTCCAAACATAAAATATTAGTTTTATCTATTAATAATGTTGAAAACTATGTGTTTTCAGATATTATATTTTTAACTTCTTATATTATAAATATAGAAAAAAGTACTGCCATAGTCAAAAAATTCGAACATGAGGTTTTGTTTCCACAGTTTCCACCTCGCTGAGTTCGATAAACCCATTTTGGGAAAATGTCCGTCTGTCTGGGACAAAAGTAACTCAAAAAGGCTTCGAGCTAGGCTGATGAAATTTCGTATATGGTCTTTACATCAAATTTGAAGATATTTATCAAATTTTGAGCGAAATATACTTAGAGGAAGTCTGCCTGTCCGACGGTTGGAACATAAATAAACAAAAAGGCTAATATCTGCATAAGTATGTGAAATGGTAAACTCTATTTGCATATAAATTTATAGCTTCATGGAAGAAAAATCAAATTCACCTGCACGGTCCTCTTGAGACTTTATAAGAACAAATATGCAAGGTTACCCTTGATATAGATATTGTTCTTGTATAGCATATACCACAACCTAGAGCCCCTACGGTTATATCTATCACATATTATTTGTGATATTATATGAGATATAACAGATAAAGTATATCAGATGTGAAAAGGTACCCATCTAATCGTGGGCCAATGGTTAATTTCAAAGCAATTAAAGTTTGGCAAATAATTTCAATCGAAAAAAATATTTAAATGTAGGAAAGATTTTGTTGTTGTTCTTTGAATCAATAAATGTTTTGCTAATTTTAAAAAATTAAGCCTAATTTTATAGTCATATTTAATATAACTTAATTTACAATTACTTGCCATTTTTAACAAAAAAATGCCACCATTTTAGATTTAAAACTAATAAGATGTAAAGCTTTAAATTTCATTATTTTAACCCATTTTAGACTATTTCAACAGTAACATAGAGGAAGATCAGATAATTAATGAACTCCACTTGTTCGAAGTGGATATTGATTGGTATCAAATAAGGAAATTAATAGTTTCCAAACTTTCAATTTTAGTTGCAGATGTACCTTTTTTGTTTATTAAATTGAAATGTTAGAGGGGCAAAATAATTTTACTTGATATAATAAATAAAATTGGAGATTGTATAAAAATTTATTCTTCCTTCTGCTTATTTATTAACTCAAATAACGTAAGAAAATAATTCTTTACTTTATTTAAAGCATTTTCCAACTAGAAGCATAATTCTATATCTGATTGCTTAGAAATAAGCTTTCGGGCCTTCATTAGAGAGGGCATCTGATGAAATAGAAATTATCCCTTGGTAAAGAATAATTGATTAGTAACAATACCTTAATGAAGTATATGATGTCCCTTGAAGAAATCTTGAACCAATTCTATCCACCAATCAAATGAAAATTGTAAAATTGAATATTAGCATTTCAAAATCCAACGAAAAGGAAGAAACAACAAAAGATAAAATCTTACAAATTACTAAATTGATATTCATTTCATTTTTTTTTTAAAAAATCAAATCGTAACAGAGGAAATACAAAACAGATGTTTGAGCTTTGTATTATAATGAAGTGAATTTTTTGTTGAGCAGCTTAAAACCGAAATATCAATATAATTTTCGTTCTAAATGTCAATCACTATACAGTATCTCAGTAGAAAAATTAAAAAAAAAAATTTCTGAATTTGTTTTCGAAAACTCGTTTTTTATTGTTCAATATCAAAAGCATTTCGCCAATCATTATACATTAGAAAGCATGAAGACATAGGTTCATTTTTGTTGTCTAACTGTACATTTGCTATCTCGTGTATAATATGCAAACATTAAATTTTGTAATCATTTGACATTTTGATGAATCTCCATGTATTAAATCTTCCTGAGACTGAAAAAAATCGGGGGGGGGGGGGGCTATGTCTGTCTGTTTGGCTGCGTGTGAACAAAACAGCTTAAAAAGAGTTTTGGTTTGGTTTAGTTGTATTAACGTCCCGTTTGAAGCAACACTTGGGCTATTTTGGGACGGACCTCGTAATTTTGAACCGCGGTCAGATGACGAGGACGACACCTGAGCTGGCACCCCCCTCTCCACACCGCACCACACCAGCGGGAGGACGTTTGGTCAGGACGGATTTAACGTGCAACTGGCCCCCTTACACGACGGTTCTTTGGTGGAATCGGGTCTCGAACCTGAAACCCACCGGTTCCGAAGCCGAGACCTTACCACCAGGCAACCGCGGCCTTGCCAGCTTAAAAAGAGAAGGAGCTAGACAAATAGAATTTGCTAAGTGATATCAACATTCCAATTCTAGATATGCAATATCCATTGATATTCCTCCGTTAGCATGACACCAGAGTTAATAGCCCAATATTTTGCCCTTGTTTATATAATATCGCCAATATGTGGCGACAACTGGCATTAGTATTTTTGTATGACGACGATTGAAGTAATTTTAGCAATAAAATATATCCATTTATCAAGTTTTAAACCAAACTATCCAAAAGAAAAGATGCCAAAAAGCATCCTTGATTCCCTTTTCTATGCTACAAAGTTAAACGCAAAAGGTCTCAAATTGTGTGCACGCAAATCGAGCTTTAAACATTTTTTAAGACAGATCCATATCCAATATATCTTACTCCGAGTCGTACGTGGTACATTCAAATTTTTTGAAATCATTCTTTGTTTTGCATAACGATTAACGAATGAAATAGCATACGGGCATAGTTATTACCTTAGGGGAGAATTCAGAACGAAATTTGAATCAGATAGATAAAATCGATGATAAAACTATGTACTAAATTTTAACCATGTAGTTCGACCTTTCCCCTTGATGAATTTCATCTAAAATTATATACAAATCCACAGTTTCCATATAAAAAAAACATACAAATTTCACTTGGCCTTTTCTTCAATATGTCATTTTCACAGGCAAACAGACGTATTTTCAAAAGTGTGGCTTCTTTTTTATTTCGACTCAAAAAGAAAAGGGGCATTTATTTTTAGTCGCTTTATCCTTTCTGATTTTTTCCCTCTCTTTCGTTATGCAAAAATGAGAAATGTAAAAATTTTCTGCTTTTATTTATCTCGACTACTATCATGTTCATAGATTTCGCGTCTATAAGATAGAATGCAATATTTGATTATTTTCAAAATCTAGTTACCAATTAATTTAATTATAAATTAAACGTAATGTTCTATGAAAGGACTCGTCTAGTAAGATCTCATTTGAAATAAATAGATTAAAATAAATATCACAATACTATAATAAATACAAAAAGGTATATAAAACTAAAAAAGTAAATAATAATAAGCATTGAAAAGTTTTTAAAGAGTTCTTTTAATAATATTTTTAAAAGAGGACAATATTTTTTCATCAGAAATCGGGAGATCAAAGAATCTTGAGAAGCTAAAGCTATCAGGAAATGAAGCCAACAAGTGCCTTATGAATATTAAATTAAAATACAAAATAAAATACATTATGAAACCTTAATTGAATGCAATTTAAACCGAAAATAAAAATAACAAATTTCTTAAGAAAATTTATATCTTTTTAAAAATATTCTCTTTAATCTAAAATCTTTTTACAAAAAAATATTTTTTTTTTACTTTTTAATATATTAACAAAATTATGTTATCTTTATTACTGATTACACATGGTATCTATTCTAATCCTGTGCCAATACTATATTCTCTAAAAAATACTATATTCTCTATAAAATTCTTTAAATAACATATTTATATTACTTAAAGAATGTTTAAATACCACTCTACCATCACATACCACTCTTACTTACCAATATATACCACTCCCACCCTTACCAATATGTACCACTCCCACACTTACCAGTATATGTCACTTTCTAGCTATTTAGACATTAGATATAGGGTCACTATTGAGCAGAACATTCCGCATAATTTTCCTTTTATAATTCTTGATGCATATCTGCTCAAGACAACAGCAAAAAAAAAAAAAAAAAATTGAACAGACATATACCATTCTACCAGTATATACCACTCTCACAATTACCAATATATATACCATTCTCCAGCTATTTAGAAGTTATATATAGGGTCTATTGGGCAGAACATTTCGTACAATTTTATATTTGCAATTCTTGATTCGTGTCTGTTTAAGACAGCATCAAAAAAAAGTCTTGAACACTCTGACATTACTAGTATATACCATTCTCTAGCTATTTAGACATTAGATATGGGACCACTACTGAACAGAACATTTCGTATAATTTTACTTTTGCAATTCTTGATGCGTATCTATTCAAGACAGCAGCAATAAACGTCTTATACGATCCGCCAACACCATCAGCCTACACTCGAAAACAACGAAAGCATCCATCTTTTCGGTGCGGCAAACTTGCCAACAGCCCCCTTTTTTCTTTTACTTTCTTGGGGCAGGAGGCAAATCTCAAAGACTAAAGCAAAATGAGCGAAGAAGATTCCGTGAACCAAAATCTGGGGAGGCCGTAGAGCCGCCGGACAATAAATTCGGTGGAAGGATTACTCTCTCTGCTGGGGAGAGGGAGAGAGAAAGGATGCTCCAAAGAGGATGGAGCACGGGGATGTTGCGTCGCATCCTCTCACCCTGGGGATAAAGATCTCCCGGCATAGCGCCGCCGTTCTCTTGATTTTGGTCATACTTTTGGTGACGAGGTTCGCGACAACAAAGACGGAGAAAAAAAGAAGGAAAGGAGGACTCTGGAAGAAAATACGAAAGGAATGAATGGACATAGAGGGTGTTTTTTTGTTCTGTGTCTGCCTGATGTTGGTGTTTTTGTGTTTTTTCTGTATTCATTCCATGCTTTTTTCTGCTTCTTCTTCTGTTGCGAGTAGATATATTTGGAGTCTGTGTCCGTCTTTTGAGTAATCTGGATGCTGGGTTCTAAGCCCTCACCTTTTGCAGAGGTCAGAGAGGATTTTAGGATGAATTTAATACCTCAGAGTTGTCCTTCCTATGGATGTCCCTTTTTATTTTTCAATCTCGGACGTGAGTTTTCTGTTTTCAATTTTTGTTGCGTGAAAAGGAGGAATAGCGGGATGCTGAATAGAAGTGGGTGATGAGAAGAAGCAGATTCTTGCTTATTTTTATTTCATTTAATAACTATAAAAGAACTAAAGATAAAAGAAAAGTCTACCAAAGCAATTTGTATTATTTATGTAAACCAGCCCATGATATCAGAAATCATATTGGATATTCTACATAAGTAAATTGTCTTTTATAAATCTGTTTTGATATGCAAACAGAAAATCACTTACTATTTAATTTAATGAATTAATAAAAAAAACTAGCATTCTTTGATGACTAATTGCTCGCCCGCTATATTAGTTACATTAATTTAGTAATATCAATCAATTTTGACTATATCTTGCTACACCAAGGGAAAATACTTATTTTAAGACACACTTTTGACTACAAACATAAATCATTCTAGTTAATTAACTATACAGACAAATGAATTGCCGAATAAATTTGGCGAAGTTGGTCCAGTTATTGAAATTATACACCGACGCTTGATTTTGCAATATTTCGTCGAAATGGAGAGGCAGAGAGAGCAGGCGAAGAATAATTACATATTTAGACGGTTAAGTTATACATGAGATAAAAATTTGCGAAATAGGTACGTTGATTGGGAGTGGCTAGGCTATAATGAGATTTTTTTTCTCCCAGCAAATACTGTAAAATAGTTGTTTTGAGATTGTTCTAAAAACCGAAAATGTGAAGATAAATGAATATTTATTACATATTTTCAGGTCAAAAGGCTTCAAATGAGATAAAATTAGCAGTTGGTACTAAAGAATTTTATCACTGGGATTTTTCCTCCAAAGTGTAAAAATAGTGGGGGAATGATGTTGAAATTTCTGTTGAATATGGAATGGGAGTGAGCAAGCGACCATTTATGATATATCTAAAGAGTCAAAAGCTTTTATACGAAATAAAAATTGAGAAAATCGTGACAGCAGTTTAGGCAAAGGAAATTTTTTTAAATATCTTTCCAATTATATTAGATAGATAGATAAATATGATAATCTCTCGATTATCTATTATTGTCTAACAAGAATCTCGATTATCCAAGCGATTACTATTCGATAAATTAGTAAATTGACATTTCTAGGAGGCTAAAAATAAGTTGGGTATTATAAAGCGGTGTAATTAGAAAAAAAAAAGTATTCACAATATTTTTCAGCAGAACTAATATTAGTAATTAAGCAATACTCTTTAGATGACTGAAAAAAAACTGAGTATAGATATATACGAACCATAAAAAATATATATTAAATTTAAGGATATAAATACATCTGATGTAAAAAAAATAAATTTTCTCTTTTTTTTATGCTTGTTATTTTTATTATTCATTGTTAATACAAAAACGAGTAACGTTTTGCTTGATCTTACAATTAATCATTATGACTACCTTTGATTATCATACAATTTTTTCCCCTCCTTTCTCTTATACAAAGTATAACAAGAAAATTATCGTCAAAAAATTTAACTCGATATTTCGACATCTTTACGTTTCAGAGAAAGGAATCAGAGAAACACATTTTTGAAATCGCATATATAATATAAATTTGCCTCAGTAAAGTATAAAGACGCTTTATTCTACATAAAAGCACGAGTATGCTGTAGAAACACTCAGCCGAAGCGAGCACACACACACACACACACAAAACACTTTCAGCAAACAGCAGTATATAAACATCAAATCGCTATTAAAAAGCCATCATCGCATAAAGAGATCAGAAAGAACTCGCTAAACTACTAAGTGTTCTTTTTCGATTGGTCTACTGATTACTACTACTACTATTTAACTTTGTTTCTTAGGTTTTTATAGTTTTCGTGACAGGGTGAAGAAGATTCCAGTACAAACGCAGAAACTTAAGTCCTAATGGGGTTATCACAAATTCTTGAATATTCTGTGATCCTCCATTTTTGTAGTCAAATGGTTGCCAAGTTTGGCGTCATGGCTGAGGGCCATAGATTTGGCATCCATTCAGCAGCCTTTACAACATTTGTAAAACTATCTTCCTTACCAGGATACTTACTGCGCCGGATAGCAAATTACAAATTCGCAACATTATATAGGTCTTTTTCAAGGCATTTACATCTGAAGAAGACCTATTTTTTATTAGCTTTTCTGTCAATTCTTCATTAGATATCTTTTCAAGGCATTGAGTCAAAGAATTCATGGTACGAAGGAAGTATGTTACTTTCTATAATAAAATAAGATTAAAATCTAACTATATAAGAGTTTGCTACCTTCCTGAAGGATTTTCAGTTGGCTCTCATTTGTGTCTTGAAGGTGATTGGCCCTCATTTGTGTGAGATCGGAAAAAGAGAACTTATCACAAGACAGAATCCATACCCTTCTATTTTTAAATAATGTTCATCAATCACATTATATATTAACCCACTAAACTAATAATGAAATTTCGCCATGCTTATCGATTTAAATGATGTAAATTCAAAAGAAAAAAAAGCTTTTAATCAGGGGCACCATGGCTATGTATATTCTCTCCTTTGGCCACGTCACCGATACTTATTTTTAATTATCTTCCTATAATTTTTACAAACTCCTAATCACCCATACAGAGACCAAACTGTACTTAAGTCCAAAAAGTTAGCTTTAATGGTTATTACCAATCTAAAGACGACTTTTTTTTTTGTGTTGCTAACAGAGAAAGAGCGGAGCAATAAATGGTTAAAAAATAAATGAAGCACGGGGCGAGAACCGAGAAGAAGAAAAATTTTTATCCCTCAAACTCCACTTGAAAAGTCTGAAGTCTTCATCCCAATCCCCTACTGGGGTTATGCCTTGATAACAGACCTGAGGTGAAATGGCCCGTACCGAAGAATGAGTCTTAACCCTGACCAGAACCACTCGATCATGCCTTTCTAAAGTGATGTGAAAATTGAGAACATTTTGGGGCTTCGAATTACTACCAACGCCGCTAGCGCCACCGTTGGCAGAGCCTACGGATGAAAGTGGAAGTGGGAAGGGGGTGGAAAAAATTTAGTGGGGAAAAAAAGAAATCAGCAGTGGAAGAAAGGAGGAGAAGTATTTGGGAAATGAGACAGAATGGTCTATCAGCCGCTTACTCGCGCTCTAGTGTTTTTTCATTGTCTTTTTTCAGCGAGTTGGGAATTCTTTTTATTTTTTCCCTTCTTTTTTCTTTTGTTGAGTTTCTGTGTTGTTATTAGAGGGGGGTGAGGGGTGAGAAGAAAGAAAATTACCTGTGTTTGGTCGAGCGTGGTTGCGCATGAGGGCCCGATGCCGACCAAAGCGTTCAACTGGACTTTATGGTACGATTCTTTCCTTCTCTATTGCCTTCTTGTAAGGGGGGTTATTTTGTGTTTCGTACGGCATTCGTCATCTCTCTGTAAGATATAGGCGAACAGAATAAGTCCCTCTATCATCAGAAAAATAAAATACCGACTTTAGTTTTATATTTTCT
>JAPMOR010021750.1:4157-37214 GCA_026543865.1 Argiope aurantia
TATGTATATATTTTAATGTATATATACAAATTTCACGTATACATACATACGTTTTGTTATACCTAGCTAAATTTGGTATCATACATTGACAAAAAGAATGTGTTTGATTTTTTAAAATGAAATAAATACTTTCCACAAAAATACCACTATTAGATAAGTGTAATTATTTATTAACAAAATAAGTAATAATATTATTTTTTAGAAACCTGTCTCATTACTCTACTTAAATTAGAAATATTTTTATCAAAAATATAGACATCGTAGGATTTTGAAAAATAAAGAATTTTAATAAATGTATTATTTTTTTTAAATTTTAGTATTTTTTGTTGTTTTTAAAGCATACTGTTTCTAATTTTCATAAATTTTAATACATTTTTACTTTTTTTATTAATATAATGGCATTAGAAAATCATTTTAAATCGAATGTAGCATTCTATATTTTGAATAAAACTTACAATTTATGCATGAAATGAAGATTAGATCTGACAGTTTTAATTAATTAGAATTAAAATATTGTATTCGATAACACATAGTTTTGCAGTGTTTTGGAAATACTTCATAAAGAGAACAAAAATATAATCAATAAATGATAAATATAAGATGCAACATGCCAAAAGTTAACATTTTAATTCATTTAAATCATTTAATTAAATGTTTCAAATGTACCGAGTTATCGAAATTAAATTTCCAAATCTCATAGGGTCATGAAGAAAGTTTTATGCATCATCATGACAGGAAATTTGTACAACATTTATTTCAAGTCATGCACTCTAGATCGATTTCAAAAAATAATATAAGAAGTTGTCGATAGATGGCGGTAATCATCCGTGAATGGAAAAGAAAACTCTCAACTTTGTTACATATATTAGACAGCGTTATTTGGCACATCCGTTTAGTGAAACAGCGTCTATTGTATCTCTCTGTAGAGCATGCTCTTTCAGAAAAATTCTTGGGACTCATAGAATGATACTTATGAGACTTACATAGAATTGTTTGTTGCGCTGTATTTCGGTACCTCTTTGTACTAATTCATTTTCACTAAATTTCGAACTCATGTTTTGGATTCGCTGATATCGAAAAGCCATGTGATTATGACCATTGCATTGTTCTGTATGATCGTCTGTGTGGCAGAATTATGTCTGCTATATTGTATATTCAATTTAAAAGTATTATGAGGTTGGAAAATAGTAGATTTCCAGAACTAAATTTAATATTGAACTCAGCTAATGCTAAATTGATTATTGTGAGATTATTAATTAATTAAACTTTTTCTGATCGATTCTTTTGAAATGTATATTCATATATTTTTTGGAGTTACATGCTTTAAAATATCCTCAGGATTTTTATGTTTCAAAAATTATTGATAAAATATTTTACGTACTTTTATAAATTTATTATTACAAATCATTAAGGTATATAAACTAATAAAATCGGCTAATACAGAGAAAACTTTTTAAAAGTACAATTTCAATGTTAGAAAAAAAGTAATTTTAATAGACAATAATATGGAACTCTTAAAACATATGGGAAATTTTACTCTATTATTTAAATCTATTTTTTTATATCTTTTTGTTTCCTTTCTCAAAATAAAGTTATTAGAGTGTTAGCCTGAATTTCTGATTTAAAAAAATAATCGCATGTAAATTATAAAGCTCCAATAGACAAGGAATATAATACAGCTTTTGTGTCCTTTTGACCAAATTTATAATTTTGTTTACAATTCACAAAACCATGAAGAAACATATTGATAGACATTCGACTCTTATATGGATTTCATCATTAATATGCCCAATTCATTTAGTTTTTTGGGAGAGGGGGTTTGGAATAACACGTTCAGAGTCAGATGAGCTGCCAAGCAGATGGAGGTTTATTGAACATTTCTTAAGTTCCCGTATTTCGATGTACACACTCCCTTGTTCTTCTTATGATTACATTCATAGATTAATAAACATAACTCAATTTTATATTCCTGTACTTGCAACTACTCACAGTGAAGCTCAACAGGTAAGATGAGCAAATAAGCATTTCGGTGCAACAACTAATCATTAAATATCATTTATCCAGCTTGTTACATCTCTTAACTATCCTACATAAATCATTGTGCTTCAAAATATACTGGCATCCAGTCTTACATCCTGGTGGATTATACTTTCCTCCAGAGTATGGGAAACCAACTTTGAAAGCTCAAAATTTCAATAAGGAAAAATGCATATCCACTTGCAATTATTTCTCGAGTTACTCCCAAAATTTCTGTTACTGGACGGAAGAATATCTCTAAGATAGCCAAGTCGGGAGTTTTTATTACTGAAGGTCTAATGGTAGATTTTCAATGGCGTTTTCAGGAACAATTTTCATAGAATTTATTTCACGCAAGTTACCAATAACACTTTAGAGAATCTGGATATTCACTATTTCACAGCCAATCACTGTGGATGAATATCACAAGTATTGTGATAGTTATCCACAACCAGCTTGTCAGAAATTAAACATAAATTTGCATTTTTGATAATAAACCTATTTTCATTGTTAAATTCTTCTAGCTTGTTGTATTATAGTGATTTATTCATTTGCATTTGGATAACAGATTGAACGACCTCTCTTTGGCATGTACTAAACATGGCTTGAAATCAACAAATCTTTGAAAGTCCCTTGCAGAAATATTGATCCTTGGTGCCTCTGTGGTCATACATAAAAGCGAAAATGTTGCCAATTCAGGATTTCGGCAACGAACCGATCTCAAAATAGTCTCATAAATGCCAAATGTGGTTCGTGTCTGGCGACAAACGTTGCCTAAATGATTCCCAGAAATTGTCCAGAATAGTCTTCAAACCAAACGCATTTTTGCGCCCGTGACCTATGCATTATCATCCATGAAAATTTCATCGTTGTTTCTACACATGAAGTGCATGAATAGCTGAAAGTTGTCTCCAAGTAGATGAGCATAACCATTTCCAGATAATTATCGTTTCGCTTGGACCAGTTCCTTCCATATAAAAACTCACCATTATGGAGCCACCATAGTGTCTTGTTGACTACTTGAGTCTACAGCTGCGTGGGATCTGTGCAACACTACAATTCTACCATCACCTCTTACCAACTGAAATCCTGAGTCATTTGATCAAGCCAGGGTTTTACAGTCGTCTAAGGCTTAACCGCTATGGACCCATAAAGGTACTCTACTCGATCTTCTGCTGAAATTAAAGGCAAATTCCATTGCATCTTCCTGGCGGACATGCCCACCACACGTCCTACATAGGTTCATGTAGTTATGTCAAAAATTGTTGCTTGTCTGTTAACACTGATCATTCTATGCACACGTGTCGTTAGTCGATCCTTAAGTGCAGGCGGTCGGCCACTGCGTTTTCCATGGTAGAAGGCTATGCCTGAAATTAGGTATTTTCGGCAAGCTCTTAACATTGTGGATTCCGAAGCGTTGAATTTCCTAACGAAATTCGAAATGGAATGACATTTCCTTCTAATTCCAACTGCCATTCCACTTTCATTGTTTGTGAATTGTTGAATAGAAATAAAAGACCTTTCAGTGAACTGTTTATCTATGCATTTTGTACTCGATACTATTGCTATCTGTGTATTTGTATATCACTATCCTATGACTTTGTCAATTTAATTGACTTCTTATGCGAAAATGTACAATAGCTAGTGAAACCAATAAGCTTATAACCACAAATTCTTCAAACGAAGTTTTCAGAATATTTTTAATTCTCGTATTAATTTTTTTACTGATACGAATTTTATCATTTTGATTTTCACTTTCTGAACTGAAAATCTAGATTATAGGCTTCGCAAATAGTCTGTACGATAATTTTTTTTTTATCAGTAAAGAGATTTTTTATCTGCCTTTTGAAATTTGAGCTACAGATACATAATTTTTTTTAAAAATCATTGGGATGCAGACTAGATGGACAATAAGTAATTCCTTCAGAATATTTATGCAGAAGACGCATTAGTAAGAGAAAAGCGAAAATGCAGCGTGTGGGAAAAGAAACAATGTTGCTTCTGCTTTTAAGTGAACTAAAATGTTTACAGTGGGATAATATTGAAAACTCGTAATGAAAATGAAACGGTTCACTTTCTGTTATTAAAGAAAGAGGAATGTGCTGGTAAGTTTTAATTTAAGTCCCGATTTCACGAAAATTCGGCCGTTTATAAGGACTTGGGGCATTTAAATTTGAAAGCAGTTTATGGATTGTTGAAAAATATTTCATTAGACTAACATTTACTAAAAATTCATATATGTATATAGAAAACTTTAATATTATTTGTTTATTTAAAATGTGAGGACTTAAAAGATGATAAGTATATATTAAAGTGCATTATCTTTATCTGTGTGCTTGGAAAAGTGGACTGAAAAGCTCTATATATTATACGAAACACAGGAATAATCAGTGGTTTCACTTGACACAGAACTTCAATATTTCTTTATTTGAACAAACGCAACTCATTCGTCTTTTTTTTAGTAGGATAAATTATTTTTTCTTTATCTTACTTGAAATGATTAAAAGGAATGTAGATCGATAAAGTATCAGTAAATATTGAAATTCTATTATGGCGTGATGGTCACTATATAGCTCAAGTTGTTCAACAATCTGAAATGGGAAAAATTAAAATCACGGTGGTACAAGGTACATGTACGTGGAAAAGTTAGCAACTGTAGAATTTGGTTTGCAATATAAAATCCCATCTAAAGCAAATCAAAACTTTAGCTGTCCAAAAAGTTTTAAAATTCAGTTATTTTGTCTAATTTGTTTTTAAAAAATTCTCTCATAAATTAGAATAGCTCTTATTTGAAAGCATGTGGGAATGAAATGAAGCTATGAGATAAATAATAAGTTTCACACAAATATTCTCAGAAAGTTTGAAACTTGCTCTTCAAGAAGGAGCTGAGTTTGTGTATGCTTTTGGAATTGTGTTGCTGCTATTAGTGTTACTATAGCTGATATTCATGTTGCTACAGTTCATATTGGTGTTACTGAAATCTCTATTATGTTTTTCTTACCAATGCGTTATTTAATTAAGTTTGTATTATAACTCATGTATTGTATATTGTGTTAATTATCTTCTTTATATTTCACTTAATTATCACGTCATGTTACGTAGGGCATATAGATAGGCCACGGATGTGATGAGACACTATATACCAGTCTATTGGGAGTGTACTTGGAAACTTTAAAACATTTAAAAATGTTATAAACAATGTTAATATGTAAGTAACGGAAAAAAATTACACGAATTTAATAATATTACGGATCAAGATATATTAATTTTTTTGTCAAATATTCAAAAAGTAGAATCATTTAATTCACTGTCATAATATATTTTTATACAAAAATAATAAAACTATTTGTTCATTTTATCGAATTTCTTATTAAGGATTTTATTTTATTCTCAAATTTAAGGAATTTACATAATGGTAAATGGGTTGGAGTCCTCATCACATGCATATTTTGGAATAAATAAATAAATAAATAAAAGTTTCAAATATATGAAGTTAAATTAGCATGAAAAGTAACAGACAATTTTTCTGTCATCTGCTGTGATATATGTAATGTAACTTATAATTAGTTCCTTATGACAGAAAAAATATTACTTTAAAGAAAACAGTTCAGGAATTTGCACATATTGAATATCTCAAACACCATCTCGAGTTACTCTATGTAAAATCCTGTAAACAGAATAATAATTGCAAATATGCTCTTTGTTGTGACATCCTGAAAGGTAAGCCTGAAAAGAGCGTCCTTAAGTACTCAGTAAAGGTTTTGAAAATGACAAAGCTTGTATTATGCTGAACGTTTTTGTATATGCGCATAATTTAAACTGAAATAACAAAAATTCAGTTTTTAAAATATATAATCATACAGTATGCAGATAAAAATTCAAGGTTTGAAGAAGATTGATATAAATGTAACGGTGCGTCAGTCTTCTCAAACTGAATTCAACGTGGGTGACGTTCAAAAATGTGTTGTTTGAGACATACATATATTTATAGTCTTTCTATTATATATTTTCATAATAACATAAGAAAAATTGTCATATTAAACTCATCCTGGGTTTTCAGAATTAATATGACAAATAACATAGTTCATAAAAGTTTAATATTTTTCCATCTTATTGTTTTCAGAAACTTTGAGACTCAAATGTAATATATCGATTCGTATATAATTCGTTGAAAATTAAAATAAAATTCTATATGCGTAATTTGATATTCCGATTTCAGTCTACAACAGATATTTATAAATGTAATTTCACCAAAGTATGAATATATTTTTAGCCTTTACATTTTAATGCTTGGCGGAAAATTAGGATATTAATATTTTATAATCATTCTTTTCATAAATTAATTATACTAATTTATTTGGAATGAAATTTAAAATAAAACACTCCTAGAATTTTAGTGATATTATTTATTTATATGGAGTGGATTTATAAGAGCGGAAAAAAGAAATATAAATTAAAATTTTTCTCAACATAAACAGGAATGGTTATTTCCTTATAAAATAAGAAAAATTATCATATTAGACTCTGGGTTTTCAGAATTAACATAACGACTTAACTAATTTTAAAAAAATAATATTTTTCCATCTTATTGTTTTCAGAATCTTTGAGACTCAAATGTAATGTATCGATTCGTATATAATTCGATGGAAATTATAAGAAAATATTATATGCTTAATTTGATACTCCGAGTTCAGTCTGCAACAAATATTTATAAATGTAATTTTACAAAAGGATGAATTGCGGTTTCCGATGATTCTAAAGAAATCTTTTTTTTTATTTTTAGTCTTTCTAATGGCATCTCTGTGCAATATATTCTTATCAAAAGAATAAAAATATATAGAAAAAAGAAAGAATTTTCACTCGCTGGTAAAAATTTTATAGATGAAAAAAATTGATTACTTACTCTATAAACAAAAATTACTTTGTGGATTGCCGTGCTAATGCCAATCCTCTAGTTAGAAGGACATGTAACTTCAGAAAAGAAATTTTTTTTTCAAAATTGCAAATTTTTACTGATTCAACTACAGAAAGAGAATTGAAATATAAGAGATATTCACTGAATTTCTGGAAATCATTCTGAAAGTGAAAGATTGTTTAGAAACGGTTCAGAAATTATAAAATGAAATACGTCTTGTAGAATTTCAAAGAAAATTCTCAATATACGTACACAATTTCCTTGAAATTTATGCAGCGAAACATCGGTTATATTATTAATGTAGTAAAAATTTCCAAATTATTAAATTTTTTTGAAATTTGAATTTGACTGGCGTAATTTTTGTTTGTCATGAATAAGACTCATTTGTCCTTATTTCCCTGCAGAATGCAATTGTGTTGAAAAACAAGAGTGCTTCCTAAATGAGCTCAGAGAAGCAGATTGTAGGTGTCCGTTTGGTGAAACTGAATTCAACGTGGATGGCGCTAAAACATGTGTTGGTGAGCCATACATATATTTTCAGCCTTTATATTTTACTGCTTGGCGGAAAATTAGGATATTAATATTTTATATTTATCTTACTCATAAATTGCTTATACTAATTTTTTGGAATGAAATTGAAAATAAAAGACACCTAGAATTTTAGTGATATTCTTTTTTTACATGGGGTGAATTTATAAGAGCGAAAAAAAGAAATATAAATTAAAAAATTTTCTCAACATCAAAAATAATGGTAAATTCCTTATAAAATAAGAAACATTATCATATTAGACTCATCCTGGGTTTACAGAACTAACATAACAAATTAAATAATTCATTAAATTTTAATATTTTTCCAGCTTATTGTTTTCAGAAACTTTTAGGCTCATTCTGAAAGAGAAAGATTGCTCAGAAATAGCTCCCAAATTAAAAAATGAAATACGTCTTGTAGAATTTCAAAGAAAATTCTCAATAAATGTATTCAATTTCCTTGAAATTTATGCAGCTAAACATCCGATTATATTACTAGTGTAGTAAAAATTTCCGAATTATTTAATTTTTTTGAAAGTTGAATTTGATTGGTGTAATTTTTGTTTGTCATGCATCAGTCTCATTGTCCTTATTTCCCTACAGAATGCGATTGTGCTGAAACGCAAGAATGCTTCATAAATGAGCAAAATGAAGCAGATTGTAGGTGTCCGTCTGGTAAAACTGAATTCAAAGTGGATGGAGTTAAAACATGTTTTGGTAAGCTATACGTATATTTTTAGCCTTTATATTATACAGCTTAGAGGTAAATTAGGATATTAATAATTTATAATTATTACATTTATAAATTACTAATACTAGGATTTTTAAATGGATTTGTTATAATCCTGGATCGCTCATGTATATATTTATATATATATATATATATATTTCTTGATGTCCATCATCTTGTTTTAAACATCTCAAATAAAGTGTCATAAAATCCTATTACAAATGAATTTGTTTTCTCCAATTTTAATAGCTAACTATTTCTCTCCCTAATATGATTATTTTTAAAAATTCTCATAAAAGACAAAACTTGTGTGTTAAGATATTTAATATAGTAATCAGCATCTCCTAACTATTAAATAACCAGATAAAAGTATTACATGGCAAATTATAACAAGATAATCATTTTCAATAACATCCTTGTAACAAATGAACGATTGAATTTCGTTATTTATAATTAAGTTCTTCTTTTCTGGGGTAACTGTAGCCTTAATTTAATTTAATTTTTTGTCATTTTTGCATTTTCTAGTGATTGCCTCCAGATATTATCTTGCCATGCTTCACTAATATATTTCCTACACAATGGCCATTCGCGAAACCAAATATTTTTACCATCTAATTGCATTGATTTTTTTTGGAGTGATAATATCTTGGCGTGCAATAGGCCCGCTTGCAGCACGGTCCATGGAGTCGTGTCTCGAACTTCAAGCCCTCCGGTTCCAAGGCCGAGACTTTACCAGCAGGTCACCATAGACCGCAATTTTTTGAATCCTTTCATTCCTAAGAGCATTCAAGTTTCAGATACTTCAGAATCTGTAAAAGCATAAGCTTCTTTTTTTCTTCCAAACCCTATCAAGAACTTCAATAACTACCCGTGTTTCTAAAGGGTTGATTTACTAAAGATGACATAGCTTAGATAAGTGAATATGAAGCAAATGAATATTTGGCCATTTTTCGAAATTCTCAAAAAGGCTTTCTGTTTCCCCACGCTCACCTGGGCAATCATGTCTAATAAACAAGTGAGTGCATCTTTATTTGGTCAATTATACTTAACTAAAGATAAGAAGGAATTTCGATATGAAATCCAGACGTCTCGGATATTTGTAGTTCATTTCATTGAACGTGCATTTGGGCCTTTCAATACTTTCAATATTGACGGAGTTAAAAAAAAACAAATATTATTATCCCAAATCCTCTCTTTATTAATATTTTCTTATCTCTTCCGTAATTTATTCATGTACATTTTAGTACTTTATCGACTTTTTTTTAAGGACTATACTTAAGTATCGCCCGTAATGTTTGTCATGTAGATTTAAAGAAAATTATAGAGAAAGTAGTTTCAAAATAAAATGGTATATGCATTTATGGTATATGTATTTTTAAAATAAATCTTAGAATTCCAAATTTAATTACGAAGCACATAATATTATACATATTGAATAGAAGGAAGGCATATACTTATGAAATAAACTAAACGCCGATATAAACAGTCAGCTTAATTATTTCAAATGATATTTAAAATTCGTTTTCATTGATAACTAGTTACATTTATGCAAGAGATTAAGAATTTTTTTTACCTCTTTTTATCTGTGCAATACAGGACTAATAGGACAAGATAACTCCTTTGTAATGCTTTAACGAGGAAACTTGCTCTACATTAAGCAGAGAGCTATCTATTATTACTAGTTAGTACGAAAAACCGATATTGACAGTACATACATTTATAGATTGTGTAAGGAGTAAATGAACGTTTCACCAAAAGATAAAATTCGTCATTTGTATTGTATTATTTCTATTATTTAGTGAAATCTGATCAGCAGAATATTCTTCCTTTGCGTTGTAATATTTTGATATCTTCGGATTTTTGAATGTCAAATATCGCAGGTATTCAAAAAGTGTTCGCTTTGTTGCACAGGTCCTTTTGTCAACTCAGTAATAAACAGTGGTTATAATTTTTTCCTTGATTACAAAAAAATTATTACAGAAGAACCATTGGCTATAATACTGTCAAACTGATAATATGAAATAATCCTGTTCTCAATTTTTTTTTTTTAATCCGAAAGATTGCGCAACTAATGCAGAAATAGTGAATATATAGTCGAATGTCATAAAAATGACGGCAACAAAGAATAACATTCATTGGGCTCTTCGGTTCCATGAATTCAATTTGGCCATTACTGTTCAGTGTCAATTTTAGGGTTACTTTAAAGACATGTGCACTGATATTTATGCACATAAAGATAACACATTGCTTGCGGGTCACGATATTTCTCGTTTCTAGCAGGCCGGACACTAGGACCGAGTCATGAGATATCTCGTTTTCATGTTTTTTCGGCTAAATCGATGCATAACCAACAAGAGGCAAATATTTAACACATTAAGGACCGCTAAGAAATTTGTAAGATATACGTCTGGGACAGCACGTTTTGGGGAAAACTTGTACGTTCTAAAATCATCATAACTTTGTTATTTATGAAGCAATAACAGACGGAACACGAGAAAACTCGTCAGTGGCCCGTAACAGATGGAACACGAAAAATGAGAAACTTGTAGGGTATTGATATAAACGAGGAGAGAACCGGGAACCTTGCGGTTTGCAACCCAGTAACATGACCACAATAGTAAAGCAATTGCTCGAGTAGCGTGGCTGTAAACTGGCTTATAGGCTTTCAGCACAAACTCGTGAGAGGTCCGTAATAGATGGGAAGTGGAACACGAGAAAATTCGTGAACGGTCCTTAATGTCTTAAAACAAAATATTGCAGCAAATCGTGCCGATGATCATTGCACAAGGGAATATGCTTTACCAATGAGCACACTCTAAAGCATTATTCAAGTCACTAAAAAAAAATAATAGTGAAAATGTTAAAAAAAAATCTTAAATAATAAATACATGCATAAAATGTATAGAAATATTTAAGAATGCTTTATGTGAATATAATACCAAATGCAAATTAAAAATATGCATATATGCATACTATTGCTTGAGAAGCATGTTTCTCGAGCGTTCAAAAATGTGCGACCTCTGGGAGCGCATTGAGCACGCAGAGCGCCGTACGCAATGCGTCAATGAGTCTGGTGTGAAGCCGAAATGTCGGACAATACAAGGCGAGAAATGGAATATCGTTGCCAAAGTTAGTCACATTGAAATTTAGTTACTCAAACGGGTTTTTTTAAAACTTTATGTAGGTCTTTATAGTATTTCGGAACAACCATATGCTAGGCTATGATAATTTTTCATAATTTTTTTTGTTATCAGAAAGAGATTTTGGGACCACACTGTATATTTCTTGCCAAATCTTCTGTTGCATTTTTGTGTCGATGGATCGATACTTAAATGTAACTTATGTAAAAAAAAAAAAAAAAATCCACTTTGACAAACATATAATTATAACAGAAGATTTTTCGTTAAATTGGAAAATATATAGAAATACTACTTTGGTCAATGTACCATCCTATTTCATTTTTTGTGAGATCTTTTGTGTGTGTATAGGGAGGGGGGATGATAAGATATCATTTATATGTGGTTTTATGCAATGACCTTTAGGGATTTTAATGCCCATAATACCAGTATCATTATAAGCATAGGCGTAGATATATTACAGAAAGCTTAGCAAGAATTGCATCAACTTAGTATTTGGCGTGTATTAAAAATAATATTTATTGAATATCAGCAAAATCTATATTCAATACTTAAATATAATATATCTTGAAATATATTCTTTTCAACTAAACACAGTCAATACCTCTTTCAAAAATAAATCTTTAAATCAAGGAATAAATTTTATCTGAAGATGTAGAAAAAAATCTAAATATATTTACGCCAAAATAAAATCATACGAACCCTCCGTTAGTGACAAAAATGGTTAGCCTGAAGAATACGCCCTGTTCATGAAAGTTCACCAAGAGTAAAGCGTTTATAAGAGCCATCTTATAAAAAAAATTACATTACATAAACTTAATTTTTTTTATTTTGCAGAATTACCATTCATAATCTGTGAATTTCCTCATGTGGAAAGTATACCATACTAAGTTGTTACTCTGTTTGAAATTGTGTTTAATGTAGGATAAATTAATCACCACTCGAAAGTTATTTATATAGTTTTAGTTGTATAACGTTTTACACATTACTTACATGCCTTCGAAACAGGAAAGTAAATTTCGCGGAATTTACTTTCCTGTGCTTATTAATATGAGGGCCTTTTTCTTATTTAAATGATAACACAAGTACACATATGTTGCTTTTCCACAGATATCTTATCTTTCTGAAAGTCTAGTATACTTTTGTCTCAGGCCGTATCTAAAAAAACATATCTGGGACAAAAAGGGAATGATATGGGTTGAAGATTAAAAGATCAAATATTTAAGCTTAAGCTCATTTACGTCTTTTAATGCATATCATTATGTCAAACTTGACCGATAATTGAGCTTAGGTGGGTTTTTTCCCCTACTAGCCATCTTCAGAACCAGCTGATCTGCCGGTTATATTGATTCATTTCAGTTAAATTATTTTAGATGCCACTTCATGTTCATGATTCCATCTAATTATCAAACATTAAAAGCTTGTCATTTTAATTATCTTATATATGTCTTAAATTATATACATAAGCCTACCTAATGGAGACTAGTAACCTAATAACAGATGTGGTATATTTTCTTTTAAATTTGGTAGTGTTGCAACCCCTTTTTAAATCCATCTTATAAACTACGCACATATTAAACAGAGAATTAGTTTTCAATAACTGAAAGAAAACCATGTGATTATATATTTAATTACACAATGAAAACAGTTGAATTTCAGGACAGCAATGTAATCTATTTTTGGAAATTAGATAAGAAAATTATTTCTTATTTATTATTTACAATCCAGACCAGAGCTACCAAATGTTTGCACATACATACTTTGGAGGGGGGGAGGAGCACTTTGAGACTTTTTTCTGAAATTTTAATTAAAATTTAAACGAATTCGGCCTTTTCCTGCGATTCATTTCCAAAATTATTACAGTACAAAAATGATCTTTATATCATCTTAAAATTCAAAATATTATATATTCGGTGACATCTATTATTTGTGACATCTATAATTTATTCTCTAAGATTTAATTAATTTCTAAAAATATTTCATCCCTATTTCTTAACCATATATTTCACACAAAATAAATGGTTCAATTAACAGGGAAGGGAGGAATTTCTTCGGAATACTGAGTCATCTCGAGCGCCTGCTTTAATTTATTTGAACGGACGTTGACTTGGAGGCTTTTGATGAAAGATAGTTAAAATTTATATCATTCACAATTATCGCATTTTTGTAAGGTTACATGTCTTTATATTTGTCTTCTGGATTTTATTTTTACTTTCATTCATTTCACTTCCTATCTCCGTGCTTCTAATGTACATTTGTATTTTAGTTAAAGCAGCAACGATGGTACTTATAAACCAGCTTTCTTCGTGAAATATTAAATAAGAAAACTATTTAAATGGCTTATAAACATTTTCTTTTATAAATTTATAAAGGTTCCCCTAAAACATACGATTATCTATTAAATACTGCGTAATATTGTCAAGATTATTGCATTATAAATATTATTACATTTCTTTCGTTTCAAAAAGCTTACTTCCTCTGTTTTTATATCAACCTCACTTTAAATTAAAATATATTTAAAATTGCTTCAATAAGAAAAAAAAACACAATTATGTCAGTTTTCCTTAAAATTAAAAGGCATTTAAAATTATTTCAATAAAGTAGAAAAATTTCAGTTGGATATATGATAAGTGGAAGTTTATTACTAAGATCATTTGCAATCTTGTCGGCATTAAATATGCTATCAATAAAGAACAACTGAATGAAGGGTTTTATAAGTTCAGCTTTTGACTTGCGTTGAATTTTCAGTGACAATCACTTTCACATTAATTTAATCTTTATATAAATGTATTTAAAATAAATAATTATTTTTATTTTTTGTCATTACTAGTTATTATAATTAGAGGAATACAATCTCAATTGACTGATTTATTGGTTTTTATTGTGTACTTATGTATTGGTTCTACTTTTTTTTATCGAAAAAATAGCTGAATGACTCAAGGTTTTATCGTGCATTTATTATGACAGGATAAACTTTCTTTTGAGCTGCGAGCACTTTCTTAGAGTAAAATTATACTGTAAGCCCAATTATCACAACACAATGGAGAACTCATATTCTAAACAGAACATTTATGTCACTTGACTGAAGTAGTTCATCATTAATCAGATATTTTTTTTGTTTTGTTATCTGGAACGAAAAGAAAAGTTCGCTTCTGTAAACAATTTATAAGGAACAAATTACCGGAACCAAAAACTTAAAACATGCATAGTACTTATAGTCTGCTTTACTGTGTTGTTACTTATTCTTTTTTTCCCCTTCTTTCTTCTTTTTTCTTTTTTGAAATTAAATATAATTTTTATACTATCTGGCTGCTGAAAAAAAATGGTGATTCTCCCGAAAACTTATTAATTCCAGCAATTAATCTTTTTTAAGTGTGTACGTACATAATGAAATCACTATATGATGCCAGAAAAATGATTTATTCTCAGTTAAAATAAATACAGAATAATTATTAGATTCCACAAGTGTTGTTATTTAATACAGTCCATTATTACTATATCATGTTAACATATGTTGGCCTTTCTGAGACGGCCTTAGGTAGCTAAATACTTTAGTAAAATCTCCTTGGTCGTATTTTAATCTCTGTTCCCGCCAATGAATTGTCATATCCACCAAAAGAATTCCACGAGATGCCGTCTCTGGAACCAATTCTATCTGTTCTGACAAGATTCAGACCATTGAGACTGCTACTGGGCATCCTATTCAGCCACCAACCGCCAGAACGCATCGTTTCTCCATCTTTACCGGATGGTAAATTTGGCTTGTCTGCTGTGTAGAATAAACCTCCACTGTGAGAAGAAAGAGAATCCCCTATTTAGAAAGAAAAAAAATTAAGACAAGAATTGTTATTCTTCATTTCATTTTTCCAATATTCAGTAAATTGTAAAGAAAATAAAAAATAAAGGAAACTCTTCTTTCTGTAGCAGTTTTTTATAATTAGGATGACAAAATGCCAGGCTTCCACAGCCTAGGGTACACGACACGAGGCATTGCAATTGCATAAACATATAAGCACTGTTATTGTCCTTCTCTCCAGGACTGAAAACGGATTCCATCCCGCATTAACAAGATTGCATTTCATATAATTATACCAATATCTAGCGAGATGGTAGAGCGTTGGATTCGCGTCCCTGAGGTTGCGAGTTCGAACCCCGCCGACCGAAGATTCCTTGGCTGACGTGGTCACAAAGTCCTCCATGCCGAGAGCATTACCCCTGGGGGTACTGGATGATCGTTCCCTGATTCAGGTCTAAATTACGATCTGTGAATGAGGTCCGCCTCGTAAAAAGAGTTGTGACGTATGTAGCTAAGTCGTTCTCTTGGACCTAGATGGCCATACTATAAAAACAAGAGACGCTCCCACACTTGCTTAAAATCGCTGTATACATAACAGCGGGCTTGTCCATGGCAAGTGCCGTAAGAAACAACAGCACCAATATCTGAAGAATCTCGTACAGATTAGTTGTAATTTTAAAATCCAGAACACTTTCCAATAGTTTGGAGGAATTCTTGTGACCTACAGGAACACATGTATTTTCTGCTTTGTTATTGATGAATCTTCATAAACTTATTTTGAAAATGACTCTTTTTTTTATCTTGAGCATCTTTAATTGCTAAAATATACTGACATGAATTGTGGAATTTTTTTTCTTTAAAATATTTTTTCAATAAATTTTCAATTACTGACCCGCTGTCCCACTGTACTCTGACAGGTGAATTCGATATTTACTTTCTTCATCTCCAATCCAGAAATTTTCGTATCTGGCAAAAACAGATGTTCGGTTTTCGTCTCTCATATCGAATCTTACTGAATATTGTCCCTGATTTGTAAGAGAGTGGATGTTGCCATTACCTGAAATAAATGCATTAATCTTATTGATGAATGCGTAAAATTGATATTAAAAAGCTTTCTTTTTTTAATTGGGATACGTGCATAGTGAGCATGATTATTATAATGATGATATACATTTAAAAAATACAAATATTTATTTTGAAATCATTTCTTTATAGTTATTTTCCCATCCATCGATAAATAAATTTGAGAAACAATACCTCGCTCAGTTAGTAACAAAATTCAGTAGGGAGAATAAGTAATAGTCCTAAATAAAATGATGAAGATATTAATATCTTTCAATTAATTGAACCAAAATTTTTAATTTTAGTTTTGCAACATTGGATAAGTTAAAAATCAGAAGAATTTCGTAAAAGAGGAAATATGATTCAATGAATCATTTATTTAATTTGTATAACAATTTCAAAAAATTCATTTTTGCCTCCAGTTATAATTTATTGTTTGCTATCGGAACTCAGTATTCTTACCTTTGAATATTGTAAGTAAAAATGTTAGGTAAAAATCTTCATAAAATAACCATTTTTACCTACTTATTATTAATGTCAGATATTATCATGAATCAAGGGTACTTTTATGTACAGTGGGAATATAAAGGGTTAAAATACAATTGGATGTAAAATCTAGAACTGAATATGCATTATTCTGGGAAACTTTCATAGTTCCTGAAGGCTTATACTAATATTGAAGTAATCAGCTTCAGTTCTTTAAAATGGGATTATAACGTGAGATTATAATGAAAATTTAACGTTAGTGAGTTTTTAAGAAGCAAATCAAGACATAAATGTTTACGGAATCTATTAAAAAGCTAACTCTAATTAAATTCCTCATAAATAGAATGAATGAATATCGGAAAACTTCTAGAAGAGTAAGATTTTATTTATGAATTGACAATTGATTTTCCTAATATCGTTCGCTGTTGAATTCTATTGATTTTTTTCAAACATAATCACATCAGATAGATAAGTTTATATTGAGAAAAATACATAGTACAGGTATTAATTAATTCGTTGTTTTATTCCTAAATATTTAAAAATCTCCGAAAAACCAATCATAATATTTTTTTCTTGTAGATTATCAATAAAGATTTATAACAGAAAAGTTGTCTTGTTTATTATTATTATTACTCTGTATTAACCAAAATTAATTCTGAATACTAGGGAAAGAATCAGCATCTTTAAATTTCTATTTTAATTAAAGTTTCATGTGATATAAAAAAATAGTATTTCTAAGATTATTTTTTGATTTGAAATTTAATTATGTATTCTTAAAATTTCAAACTTGTTAACTCTCTGTTATACTTCGATACTACTGCGGAACTTAATTTCTAAAATACAACAATTTACATATTTTGAATCAATAATTCATCACACACATTTAGATTAATAGTTTGAAATGTTACAAATATCAATTTTTCATAGGATACTTAGTATTATAATATTTATGCTAAATTAATATTAAAATGTTATATTGTCTGAATTTCTCTTTCAGATGAAGAGAAAAAAAGGCATTCTTGATTACAAAATGTCAATAAATTGGTTTACTATATGAAAAACTACTAGAGGCTCTTTAGGTTTAGACTAATTATTTGTATTATTCAAATTTATCAAGTACCAACCAAGCCAGAATTCCTTTCTTATGTTGCCAAATCCATTTTTATATTCTATCCAGTTTTTAACAAAATAGTCTTCACCGTTTCCGTATTGGCATCGTCTCTGAATTACCTAAAGAAATAAAAATGAAAAAATGTATTCGAAAAGTAAGGCAAATCATAGTTAGCAATTCTAGAAAAAAAAATGATTCTATGAACAGATATATTGCGAAGCAAGGAAAAATGTATTCTTTTTATTCATTTGTTTTCTAATTTAAGCAATGAAAATTTTCACAACATTTTAAAAATAAAAAGTGATTAACTGTTAAGTTAAAAAAAATGTAAGTAATTACTGTTAATATGTTATTTTTCAAATTAAGTGATAATACATAATCCATTACTCGCTACTATAGCCAGTAATTATTTAAGTCAAATGATGCTGTAGTCACTTATCAAATTTAACTGCCCAAAATAGCAAGTCCTCTTGTGTTACGACTTCAATTCTTTTTTTTCTCTGTTTTTAAATGAATTTCAGTATACTAAATCATTATAAGATAGTGAAATGACCTTCAAATTTTTTATGTCACCAATCAAAAAGAATAGGGTTTCGATTGAGTTGGCTTATGTTATACACCAAACATGATGAATCTTTAATGTAATCTGGTCTAGAATGTACAATCCTTTGTTTTTGACATTTTTAGCATGCAAGTCGCATTTTACAGAGGGTATGGCAAAAAATAAGCATAATATGTTTATACAGATTTTCATGCATATTTACAAGGGATGAAATAATTGAAGGGAATGGGAATTCCAAAATGCAGTATGAAACATGAATACTGTTGATATTTTTATAGAAAAATTAAATATTTTAATCAGAACTTTTAAGGTAAAAATCCAAAAATAATTAGTACTAAATATCTGGTTTCCTTTGTTTTATTTCATTTACATTCTTACTGACTTTGGAAATACATTCAGTAATTGTACAGTGAAAACAAACAAAATAGGAAATAATGGTGATTTATTTCACATAGAACACGAAACACGAATAGCAAAATACAGTCGGAACGTGTACAAAAACCGTGCTTGCAGAAATCAATGGAAACATACATGCAACAGACCGTTGTTAAACAACCTGCAACAGTTGGTGATCAACATTCCAGAAAGAGAGTCCCTTCTATTCGACCTTCACGAAAAAGAATCGAAGAAAGAGTATCGAAATATCAAGAAGGATCTCGTATTTTGGCTCCTGAAAGCATATCGCGAAAGGTTCCATATTTTAGAACCTTCATTTGTGTCGCCAAACGATTGGTCAGATTTATCGTCAAAGGTGAGGTGACTAACTGAGAATGGAAGCAATTTTAGGAGTACGTAAATATTTTATGGAATTTAAATATCTGATTTCAATTCTCAATAAATTAGTCAACCCCCAAGCAGTATACGTGTTAATATATGGTAACAGTGAATTTATTCAAAGGCTTACAATTCTAAGTTCTTCATAGCCATGAATCTTTTCAAAGAAAAAATTAATTAATCTAATGAACCAAATATCTTTAAAAGAAAAGGCTTATCGTCATGTAATATTTTTCATTCAGAAACTAAATAGCCATCCTTTCCGAGTCTTATTAAAAAGAGCTCACAGTGCCGCTCGACGGCATTTATGGAAATCAGTCCAATCATAACAGTTTTTAAAATCGGAACTATAATTGAGATCCCTTCTTTCATTCTTCAAACTGAATTACAGCTATAGTGCTATCGCGGTCTAAGTACATTTCGTGCATCTAGGAAGATGAATAAGCATATGACGGTTAAACACTCCAATCTTCTGTGTTTTGTGATGGCAAAGTTTTGAATCACTACAAAACAAATGCAAATTTTGTGCTGCTCATCGCATTTCCAGTTTTTATAAATATGTTTTCTTGAAAACTCGACGATACCACACAGTTTTGCATTTTGCTTCCTGCATTTAATGCTGTTTCCGACTTACACTGAATTTTGTCAGAAACTGTCGCGAAAAATTTCTTTGTGCCGGAAATATTAATTTTATTACACCTAGACACCATCTTTCTGATAAAGTGTTCGTCATTTCGAAATTTATCAAGAAAGTAGGCTGAAGATTTAATCGTTAACCCTATATATTGAAAATATTATAATCATTCTTTTTATAATATTAAGTATAGTTTAATAACTTGATTGTTCTTTATTAAAACTAAATGCTAGTGAGTTCCTATTTCCTTTTAGCAACGAAAATTTGCTGATCAATTTCATCATTGGTTACAGGATTTGGCATACTTATAAATTCTTCTTGAGGCGGATTAATTGCAAAAGGCTTTACCTGGTTCATTTCAAGAGCCATCACCATAATCTAAAGACTCTCAAATACAAATGTCCTAATAAATACATTTCGTTCTTGTAATAATCAATCAACTAGGGTCTTTTAATATGTGATTCTTATTACAATTGCTCCATCCGTCTCAAATATATCTTGAAATGAATGCTTGGAAAGATGAAAATAAGTGGAGTAATTGATTACCTCTATAAACCCTAATGTAAAAGGGAAAAAAAACCATGAACTAAAAACAATAACAAACAATATATAAACTAATAACCAAAAAAAAAACTAAAAACAATAAAGCGGAAAATTACATCTCTTGCTTTTAAAAAGAACATTAAGAGTCCAATAATCTCCTATTCTGCATGAATGGTTGAAACTAAAACGTAATTAGATGCCCTACAAATGCAAAGCTTTTACTTGGATTTAATCAGATTTCATCAACAGCATTCTTTTGAAACTTTTTAAGAAATTAAAAACACGCTCACAGTCCATCCACCTCCGTCAGTGACCATGTCACAAAAAACTTCTATCGACGAACATTCTGCAAGCCTGCTCCTCGGCCAAATGGTGTACACTCCGCTTTTGGCATTTCCATTTTCCAAAACTTCAGCGCAGTCCATTGGC
This sequence comes from Argiope aurantia, assembly GCA_026543865.1. NCBI lineage: Eukaryota > Metazoa > Arthropoda > Arachnida > Araneae > Araneidae > Argiope > Argiope aurantia. Next base: position 24,881 of record JAPMOR010021750.1, read on the forward strand.
TTCTCGTGCTTTTTCGGACCTAAAGCAATATGATTTGAAACTCAGTTTCAGAACTCATAAAAATATTAATGATTTTTTTTAAATATAAAAAATTTTAAATATCTCCATATTTTATTTGTTCAAAAAAATGATCTATTTGTTTTATAAATTTGAAATTTTTGTTCAAGGAAATAACCATAATTTTTCAGCAGTCCTCAATTCAAACAGAGAGTTGAAACTTTCTGACCGCTAATTTTCTCTCAGTTTAGTCACTACACTTCCTTTATCCTCTAATAAAAGAGCTAAGTTCATTTTATTCTTAGCATGTGAGTGTGAATTGACTTCATTATTCATACTGAATCTGAATGTTTAAAAAAAGGGAATATTTTCAATTAGTTTGATAGTGACTCATTGTAACAAATAATCCCTGCATTACTCAGAGTATATGAGGCGTTATTTCAAAGAGTTCAATAAAGTTTATGCTGGTAATTCTTAAATGCTAAGATTATTCCCAAGGATCTGTGATTTGACAATAATACTTCATGAATCATTGCAAAAATGCAGCAAGTACAGATAATTAAAGTATAAAGCACGCAGAAAAAGAGGAATGATCTGAATTTTATATTTTGGGAAAAGTGTAATACAAAAGTACAAAAGTTATTTTTATAAAAAGTTCATTTCATAAACTCTATAAATATCTCTAAGAAAATGTCTTTCGACAGTTTAGAAATGAGAAGTGTTGCAAAAGAGAATGTAATCCTTTAAAAACGGATTTCTTTTTATAAATATTTCATGGTATTTTAGGAAATTGTCATTTGTCGCTCTTAAGTACAAATGACTTAGAATAGAATAAAACGAATATATATTAATGATATGGCCAGGTGAGTTTCCACTGGCAAAACAGAAGAGCAAAGCCAGAATCAAATAATGGCATACGAGAGAAAAACGAAGAAAAATAAATCAAGAAAGTAAAATCAGCCTCTTTTTGGATGAGGCTGATTTTAGAGGAAGAAAAGAGAAAGCAACATATAATTGGTTGTGTTCCAAGACTGATCTGCACTCAATGCAGTCGAGCTACCGCTAAACTCAAAGCAAAGAATAGCTTTTGTTTAGTTTTTAGTTAAGTGCGCAGATATTGCAGGGTAAGCGAATTTTGTTAACTTTCGAGATGGGTGCTAGTGTGACTGAAACTTGCATATCTCCTGCTAATTGACTCGATACCTTTACTTCTTTATTTATTTATTTATTTTCGTTTTCGTTGTTCATCGAATTCCTAATGTGAAAAATCGTCAAATGGAATTAAAAAAGAAAAAAGATATTTTTAAAATAATTTCAGCACATAACTTCACTAACTTTCCAATGGACAAGTAACTACTGTTCTCAAACCAGTATTAATACTAAATTTAGATTTTCATAGTCCTAATGCAGTGTTTTGGAATTCCAGTTACTGCGTGCGGATTAGCTTTACAACACAACCTGATAATGAATATGTATACTGGCATTTCCATTCGATAGAAACGCAGAAGAACCAGTTCTATCTCCCATTCCAGGATGCTAAAAATTGGCTCAGATGCATAAGAAGTATTGGAGACCGTCTCAAAGATTAATAAACAATGCATACGCCACAAGTAAGCATTAAAAAAGCATTTTTAGCAAGTGAAAAGCAGGCATTGACGCATTTAAGTGCGTTGTTGAAGTCTCATAGACTTCCCTTGACCATTACATTCAGCTTTCCATTTAATATTGCAGCCACTGTTAAGATTTAGTATTAAATTAGAAAAATCGAAATACACTTTTCGTGCTATAGTCATGATAAAACCACTAGCAAAAAATAAGTTAGATATTAGTTATACAGGATAGTCAAATTATTGTGATAACTTTTGCATTTTTCTTCAGAGAGACATTCTAACTTTTTCATTTTTCTTAGGTTTCAAATACGCAATGTTCAATTCAATGTTTTTTGATACAATTTCAAAGAATCTTGGAATATTTATATAAGGTTTGTTGAATTTTTATCATTAGCACTTTCTCTGATGAATCAAAAGATTTTCGGAAAGCCTGTAGTAATATGAATATTTGAAAGATTTTCTCACATTTGCAGTCGCCTTCTTCAGCATTTTCTACTCTGGCATCTTCGTTGATTGCAGATTTTGAAAGATTGCAGCAGATCAACAGGAGAGCAGAGCAGAAGGCAAATTTCATTCTAAACGATGGGAGAAAATATTCAGCACTTAATTATAATGAAAATGATGACACATTATTTTTTATAATATAAATATCTTCAAGCATCCACAATATGCTGAGCAATATTTAAATAGTACAGATTGGACTCCCTGGATATTCCTTTAACAAATAATGCAATTTTACTTAAAAGTTGGAAAGACATAATTTTATTTATCTAAATCTATTTATCTAGAATTTTAATCTATCTTGTCTTTCGGCAGTATTTTCGTTGTTGAACAAACAAAGCTTGATATTTGAAGAAAAAAATTGAAATTTTAAGTTTGAATTCATTAATTGTCCAAGTCTCCAATTATAAAAATAATTTCACAAGTTTTAAAAAGACAAGGTAATAGCTTGGTAAAATGAAATAGGAAAAAATATCTGTATATAAAACAATTTTGACCATTATAAACCAAAACAATCAGTCTCGAGAACATCTGTCCTTTATGTTAACGAAACTCTCATAGATTTCAATTACAAGGATATTACTCCACTTTAAAGAAAACACTGCAACAGTTTCATAACAGAGCGTGAGAATAGTATATGTATGTTAACGTCGTATATTAATATGTTATGTTAACATCGATATATTAGTTGGAACAAAAGCACAATTTTGAATTTATCTTGTAGTGTTTTCATCGAAAATGTCCTCCACACAAATTTCATCCGGTTTAAAGAAAGCGTAGAAGCAAGTTGAAAGAATGAAATGGGAAAAGTATATCTGTTATCTCTAAAGTGCAGAAATCAGTTTATCAGCAGATTAGCTAGTTAATCTGCATATAAAATAGGGTAATTCCTTTAAGTGCGGAAAATATTTTCATTTCTCAAATTACCTAGGTAATCTGCGAATTACCTAGATAGTCATTATATCAATTAAAGAAATTGATATAATGTTATTTATTTATTGTTCTATATCTAAAGAATCACGATAATACAATCAAATAAACAATAAATTAGTTGATAGAATCAATCATCAATCCATAGAAAAACTGTAATTCAAGGAATCAAACAGTTTAGCATATTATTACAACTAAGGAAGTGAATTTATGAAACATACGATAAAGTTATGCTTACTTATTCGTGCAATCTAAAAATTGGTGACACTTTGAATTGCATAGAAAAGTCAACCAAATTTTGACACTAAAAAAGTAAACATAAAAATAAACTCAATTCAAATTTTAGATCCAAGAGCAATTCTTTTTTGTAAGAGAATTTTTGATAATTATAATATTTTTTTCCTCTAATGACATTCACAATAAAATGAAAATGTCAAAATACGTGAAAATTTCTTTGTTATTTTTCAATAAAAAAAACATGAATATGATTCTTTTCCAAAACATAGAACTTACTTAATCTCCTACGGGTAAAGGATTTCTGGTGAAAACAAAATCTTTTACAATTACTAAAATAAAGTCACAGGTGCTGAGATATGAATTTCCTTCACAAATAAATTTGAAAACATTTGTTTATCATTACTTGATTCCTAGACACTCAAGAACTATGAGGAAACCAATTGATAGTATAAAGCTGGTGATCTTTAGTAAAGATTAAAACCGATTATTGCAACAGGTGTTATTATGTTTTTGTATACAAAGCATACAAGGTGAAAATTCTGTAATCATTAAAACAATTCCAGCTATAGAGCTTGACGAATTTCCACATTTCAGTTGTTCTAGAATCCAAAAAACACATTTTTGAAGATTTGTCTATTTCTCAGAGAACAAGATAAGTAACTAAAAAACGCTTTAAACTAATTGTATGAAATTTGGTACGCATTCTTTAACCCAAATATGCTGATTTTTTTTTTTTTTTTGTCAAATTTTGAAAGAAATTTATTCACGCTATGAAATGAACACGATAACTATGAAACGCAAAGGTCCAGAAAATTAACTTTCAATAGTTTCATTTCAACCACTAACCATATTTTTAAATCTAACTGCTGTCACTTTCAATTTTTTACTTCAATTTACTATGTATATATAAACATTGGAACCTCACATAATGAACATTATTTGCACTTGAATCTTATTCCTAATGAAAAACATTTCTTTATTAAAGGAATCTCTGTCAGTTCTTCAGTAGTTCTAGTTACATCTTTCCACAGGCTTGTCAATGACATTGGCATCTACCTCAATTATCTTGGCCAGAGATACCATGCTTTGATTAAGGCTCTACAGCCACATTTGACTAAAACTTCTTCAATGTATACATAAAGATTCTCTTCAAACATGCTTTCAGTACAAACAGATAAAGTTAATCCAGCTTACGAGGCTTCTTCCTTGCCACTCATTCTGCAAAACATTCTTCACCAAGCAAGTCACATTTTTGCATTTTGATTTATTCATCATGCGAATCACTCATTAGGAAAGATACTCACTAAGCGAGGTCCGACAGCATGGAAAAAACGTTTAATATATTATTTTCAAAAAAAAAAAAATGTACCAATGATTTCCTAAAAAATGAATAAAAGCAGAGAAATTTAATACAGTTGAATTTAATTCACAGTTATCTTAATCTTGGTGTTTTTAAAATAAATTCAAAAAGAATTATGATTTAAATTAATACAAATTAAGCTAGACATTAATCAATTAATGCTGAATCATAAAGCACAGTGCAGGAAACATATAAAAATATATTTTCATTATATTAAATTATTTACAATACTAATTAGCAAGTTTCTAGAAAATCCATCATTATTATTTTCACCTACACTGTTAATATTGATAATTTTACCTTGATAAATTTGATTTTGTCATTTCCTTGCACAATTTTTTTATTTCCTTATACTATACTGCCTTTTAATACAGATTTTATAGTTGCATTCTATTATATATTCAGTCATACAAAACCAAATCAAATTTCAAAATATTAAACAATTAACATGTGTTGAATAGAGTTATAGTTCATGTATTATTTTTTTCATAACATCCATAAAATAAAATCCTTTACTGGTCAGAAATTCATTTATTATATTTAATGCTTTACATATCACCAAGTGCATTAAAAAAGCTCTAAATGTACAGCCATTAAGTTTGGACAATTAAAGAAAACACATTCTAAAGCAGAACTCTGCAAAATAGTTCTTGTTTGAATAATTTTATTTTATATTATTAAAGACATATGCCAAATAACCATTTTTTAACCCTTTATTTGACATGGTTTCTCAGAAGCAACATGTGTTTTCATTGGCTCTTATAGGAGATCTATAATTCCAAATGCTTCACTTGGGTAATGTAAGCATGCTTTTGTACAAATATTTCTGGGTAACAATTAAAATTAATTTAAATAAATGAGTTAATTAATTAGAAAATTTTTTAAGAAGACATAAATATCTTACTTAGAATGTGCACTCAAAAAAGAATTCTTTACAACAAATTTTTTAAATTTGCCAATTAAAGGGTTAAAATTCAAACATGAGTCTGAAAAGAGAGCTTGTGAGCATGTTAAAAAAAGAAAAAAAATTGATTATCTTTTAATAATGAACAAAACATAAAATATGCAAGTGAAAAAAGATAATTCTTTTGACAAAAAATACATTAAAAAAAATATATTTATAAAAGATAATTTTGTAGCCAAGGCATCTCTTTTATATCTGTCAATAAGAGTAAAATAATAGATGATAGTATAAGTTAGAAATTTTGAATAAGAAAAATACAATTTTAATTAATACAACCATAAAAATACTCTGATACCAGAATAAAAAATAGTACACAATAATAAGTAGCAAATTAAAAAAAATAAAATGAAATTCTTCTAGATTTTTTTGTATTATTAAAGAACTTTATCTTGAACAAAACACAAAACGGAAACACGCAACGGAAAAACACAAAACGGAATTGTCCACTCGGGCGTGAAAAGAACGAAAGGAATGAAGCTGAAAGGATGTGACATCGAAGCTTTCAGCTGCAGCCTTATTTCCAAGCTCCTTCCCGGTAGGAGGAAGTAGTACAGAGTGGGAAGGAAAAAGCACGTGACGTGCGTGCAGTGGGCGTTTACTTGTGGCAGAATCGCCTCGGGGCAGGAAGAGCACACCGAGTGCCTATGTAGCAGGATGCGCGTGGAGTTTGAAATTTCTCACTTTTATCATATCCTCAACCTTAATGAAGCACGTGTTTGATATTGCGTCACTGTAAAATTGCGTGGGAGTATTCCCAGTGACCAATGGAATCTTCTGAAAAGAATGCTTAAACACAGTTGAATTCTGTTATGTGCGGGGACTTAAAAAAAAAAAAAAAAACGAATGAGGGGGGGGGGGACGATTGGGGGGAACTGAATGGACAGTTTTAATTATAAGAGTGGTTTAATCCGTTCGTTAGTCGGTTTGATTAGTCAGATAATAAAAATGCGGGTTTGACAGTTGTTACTAGAATGGTACGATTAGTTAAGGATCGAGAGAAATAGAGGATGATGATACATTACAAATATACTTATATATATATATATATAAGATTAAAAAAAATTGCGGCGGCATACGTATTTTTCTAGTGGTTTGATCAGTTAGTTAAAAAAATTCCTGACTGACAGTTATTATTTTAGTTAGTTAGAAATGAAAAGACGGATGAGGGGTGAAAAATACGGATTTCTTCGTGGAAAAAAATATTGAGGGCACTCATTATTATTGCGGTGGTGAGTCATTTAATAAATGGAGGAGGATGGCGCTTAAATCTGCGTTTTAATTAAACGAGTGATTTGATTAGGGAGTGCGAGCGAATTAGCTAAGGATAATGTGCGGGGACTTAAAAAAAAGGGAGGGGGGACAACTTATTATTACAGTCGATGATGATACATTACACACACACACACACACACACACACATATATATATATATATATATATATATATATAATACAGGAATTTAAAAAAAACGCTAAAAATAACAATTATTATAATTAGAGTATCCAAAATATCATCTGTCCAGGTCGTCTCATTTTTGTGTCGGGTCAAATTAGTTAAAGGGGGGGGGGGGGGAATAGGGGAGAGGTATTATTATTTGAGTGGTGCAATTAGTTAGTTGGTTTCATTAGTCAGTTAAAAAAAACACCGGACTGATAGCTATTATGTTAGTGGCTTCGTTAGTTAAGGATAGAAGGATAGTAGATAATGATATATGTATATGCACACAGGATTTCTAAAAAAAATAGCGCTTCCATACGCATTATTCTAGTGGTTTAATCAGTTAATTAAAAAAATCCTGACTGATAGTTATAATTTTAACAGTTCAAGAACTCAGATTTGAAAAGACGGATAGGGGGGGGGGGGGGAGGGGGAAAAAGAAAATGCAAAGGAATAAAATAAAAAAAAGTGCGAAAAAAATTTACACACCTGTTTTCGGGGAGCATTTCTCGCACATTCGCATCGAGCAAACATTCGCGCTTCCACTTAATAAATAAATTATATTATGCAGCAGTAATTCCATGCCGGGAAAATGTATTGATATTGTGATTGTAAAAATATGGAGGGGGAAAAAAAAAAGAAATTCTATTTTTAAGCAACATAAGGTAAAACATAAAATCAGCTTTTCTTTTTACAATTCAGTTTATAAATTGTTTCGGAAAGCGTTTTCTTTTTTTAAATACATTTTGGTTCACACAGATATTTCATTTCGCGAAGCAAACGATATTTTTCAAAATAAAGAAATAAGTTACGATTGCATTTAAACGATAAAATTTCTTCAAATTATTAAAAAATGTGTTCCAGAGGAGAAAATTTCATTTTCGATACTGATTTTTTTTTCTTTCCTGTTGACAATTTAATAATAATAATAAAAATAGACAACGCCTAAGAGTCGAGGAAAAAATGATTCAAATTTAATATTGGAGTTTAAGTGCAGAGGTACAGATTTATATTTTTCTGTTGCACTGCTCTATAATTTTCATTCCGGATCGCATCCCTTTTTTTTTCTTAAACTACTTCAAGATCATATTCTACTATTGACCTTAAAAAATCGAAAGGAAACAAATTTATGAAATGAACGATACTTTATTTTTAAAGTGAACGCAATTATACTTAACATTTAAATGTCTATTCTAGTAATTAAAAACAAGAAAACGTGCAAGAGAAAAAATGTACTTACATTTTTTATTCACTCCTTAGTGTGGCATCCCTTTCTGAGTTTGTAACCTTTTTAGAATATTTTTTTTCCTCTCTCCGATGATGAAGAAATCTCCGTCATTTCACTCAATTCAAACACATCAATTACTTTCAAATTACATGTTTTGCGTGTAATTACGTAACGTTTACATGTACGTTTTACGTAAATTACGTGTCTCTCAGGTATTAAAAGGTAAAGAAGAGAAGAGTTGGTATCTGGGAATCCACTTACAGTTCAGACAGAGAAAAAATGTAGTTCATGCATTACAAATTTCACAAAGCGAACTTACTTGGGAATTCTCTCGAGTGCTTCCGAGTGGACATGCTTCCGAAAAGCCTCGATCGGCGACTGCCGTGTGATCAGAACGGTCAATCGCCGACCTCGGCCATTGGGAATGTTTCCATGTCATGCACATCACCTTCACATTGAAATTTCGCTGGGAGAAGAACGGGTCTTCGTCGGGAATCGAGCTGCACAGGAATCGAACCAGAATGTCGTGATGACATTCCAGCCAAAGAGTGGTTCTCTTATTGTTCCCTCTCCACCTACAAAAAGAGGGGGGGGGAGGAGAATTAGAGATGAGCGGGGATGTCAATTATTCTCCAAGACTTCTTTCGCCGTCTGAATTCAATCAGAAATTGGGTAGGCTAGATGAATTGTCGAATCGGAGCGTGCTAAGATACTGACGAGAAATTTGAATATGGGAGGGGGGGGCGTGTTCTCCTGTTCTTTATTATTTTTTGGAATTCCGAATATACAAAAACGGGGAGACAGATGCGTTTTAACAAAGAGCTGCCGTTTAGGAAGACAAGATTACATTAAGAAGAGATTTTTATGAAATAATCGTCTTTTCTAATGCACACATTACACAGACTTCCAGCTAAAATGGCTCAACTTCGAAAATAATGAATCGAACGAAGCATAAATACCGAGAAGTAAGACACGTTTGCTCCATATAATATTAATACATACAAAAATTCCTTGAAATATTAAAAACACTGTAAAACCATTATATGGAAGACAAAATAAGGTCGCTGATCTCCGGAATGATAAAACTTGATTCCGAAACACTCGTTCCCGCAGAAATGACGTCAGGGTCCCAACTCAACATGACCCCAAACAATACAATATTAAATGAAAGTTTATATTAAAAATTAGAAAAAAAATCTTCTCATTTTATTGTCGAGAATTTAATAAGAAAAAAAATTTCCATATTACGGAAAAAATACCATGCCCAAAATGAAAGTTTCAGGTGAAATAAAACACAATTCGAAAATTCTTCCCCCTCCTCAAGGACTTTTTTTTTTAAATTTAGTAACGGATAAAGTTTAGTTAATATATATGTATTATAAAAAAAAAACCTAAGAAATTCAATATTTCTTGAATTTGCTCGGGTATTAAGGAAAAAATTTAAAAATTCACTCATTTTTCATGGACAATTTAATTGCCAGTATTTTTTTTTCTTTTCTCAATTTAAACAAGCAGACGGAAAGACGAAAAAAAATCCCCCTCCCTCGAATTTATCACAGAAGTTCTAAAAACTAAAAGAATCATCGCATTCTCCTGAATTTCAAAATCGTCAGGAATGATATTCTACCCACTTGGGCTTCTTTCTTTCCTCACACATTCACTTTTCCTCGCTCCTCTTTGACAAGAGAGAGCTTGCGATTCATTTCTCAAAAATTACTTTAGTTTAGTTTTAATTCTAGTAATTATTTTTAGCTTAGTTTCGAGAGTTCTCTCGATACTTTAGAAGTTCAATCTTTTTTTTCTCTGAGAAAAAATTTTTAAACAGTTTTTTAAGAACAGGACGCAAGACCATAACAAGTGCTTACTTTTAATAAGTTCTGTATCATTGATTTTGAGAGCTTTCCATTTCATAACCATCGTCCAATTATTATTCGCTGCCTCCTCGTGTAGAGCCCCCCCCCCCCTCTTCAACAGTTTTAAACCAAAAATTCAGTTATAATAGATTTCGCATGCGTCCGTTTGTTCGTAGCACAAACCAGAATAGGAAAACCTGTTAGATTAGTATACAAAAATATGACTCTAGACTGACGAAAAAGTTTAACATTTACTTAACGAAGCAACATTCGAATTTCCATATAAATAAATTTAAAAAAATGCAGTAAATATTAATTAAAACTGGATTACGATAAATCGACTACCTGTCAGATGAATTTCCTCAAATCAATGCAGATTTACTTTTTCCCAGTTATTACAAATTGAAATATTACTTAAATTTTTTTTAAGAAAAAATATTTGAAAAAAAAATAATAAAACAATCAAAACGAATATTTCAATATTTTTGCAAATTTTTTATTGTTATTTTTTATAACAATTACAAAAACCTTTTAATAAATTTTTTTTTGAAAAAAATGATGCGATAGGAAACGAATGCAAAAAAAAAAAAAAGTTACAATTCTAAAAATGTTCAGGTAATTTATACGACAGACATATTTTGAAACGTGTATATGCACCCCTCCCCAGGACATATATCTTCCACATAGTTCCTTATAGCTAGGTTTTCCACATAATTCCTTAGGAACAAGAGGCATTCAAAACTGTCCTTCAGTTTATACCAACATGATTATTTTTTTAAATAATAGTTAAGAGTGGGATTTACTTTATGTGAAGAAAATCAGAATATCATAAACTTAAATATACTTAATTTAATAGAAAAAATACTGAATGATGCCAACGAAAATGAACATCGCATTACTTGCATAACAAATTAAATTACTCCAATAATTTAAAAAAATATTTTATTCTTGAAAGATTTAAATATACTGCATACGATTTTATAATAATCTTAAAATTCATTTATTTGATATATTTTTTACAAAATGCTTACATGAATTCTCATAAAACAGGTTATAAAAATTTCCTCTAATAGTTAATCCACAAGTAGCCAATTTTATCAGCATTTAAATGTTAAAATTTAATGGAAATTCAACTTCAATGCATTGCCATATATTGACATAAGAGTGTTTCAAAAATTCTATTGCCTTCATAAAAAGGAAAAGGGAACTTTAAAAAGTCCAGTGAATCTTTACAAAACAAAGTATTGTTGAAATGTGAGAACTTTATTCCTATCTGTTGGATTGCAGAACCCAAATCTGCTGTTTTCTCTCTCTTTACAGGCTGCAATATTATTGAAAGTGCTCAGATTAAAAAGGATTTGCTAGGAGAGTAAACTTTAAAAACAACTCCGAATGGAATTAATCTCCAACCGCATTGGTTAAAATTAGCAATCTCATTTTACAATGGCATCTAACAAGTACAGTTTTTGTGAAAAGAGCACTTTGTGGAAAATCTGGATAATGGTTTCCGACATTGAAAATAATGCACCTACATGAAAGTAAATTCCTTTCATTGTAGAAATGAAAGACACTTGAGATAAAACGCAGTTGAGAGATTTCCACACTCAGTATGAGGTTAGTTAAATTTTCAATGCCGGACAGGTTATATAAAACATGTTTCATCCTTTTTTTTTTTTTTTTTGACATCCATGCAAATGTTGACATGCATTTGAGGCCACTATTGCTGTTTTGTTACTTTATGCCAAACAGATAAAACAATTAAAAATAAATATTCAAAAATGATTTCAAATATGTGTATTCGAAGTAACAGTCCTTTAAAAATCCGTCTGAAACACAATTTATTCCAGTGAAATAATAAATTCGTGGAAGGGAATAAAAATGAAGACAAATGAGACTGAATTTGAAAATTCAAGCTACTCCTGTGATCAACATACAAGCCAGCCTTATCGTTAAAAAAAAAATCGAGCATTTCTTAATAAAATAGCAATTTATTACATAATAAAAAGAATTACATTCTTCAATATATATATATCTAAATATGCTGCAAATAAAAATTTGTCACAATTGCGTCATAATCGACCATTTTCGAAATTGGTTTAGAACAATTTATGCGTGAATTAAAAAAAAAAAAAATTATATTTAAATTTACTTAATGGACTTCGTTTCAGATTTTTTTTTTTACACTACGTTTCTTAACGCATTTCACTTATTAATTCT
>JAPMOR010021768.1:0-13821 GCA_026543865.1 Argiope aurantia
ATAAAAACCTTTTCTGATACAAATTATTCGATTTTGCTTTGTTTAATTTATAGTAGCTAGTTAGTTATTATTATTATTTTAGAAACTCTATAAGGCGTTTAATTTGGGAAAGTACATACCTTTAGACATATAACGAAAACAGTTAAAATCGAAAAATGTAAGAATTTTTTTTAAGAAGTAATTTAAAAAAAGCATAGAATACGAATGGCTTTCTCTCCGCTTTCTCATATAATTAGTTCACTTCAGCATCTTCTTTTTCACTTTCCTTCTGTCCTCCTTTGCATCACTTAAACATACCGTGGAAGTAGGGATAATGAAAAAGCAAGCGATGAAACGATAGAAGATCATCGCAGTTTGAAGCGTAGACATCCACGCAGCTTGACTCTCATATGTAGTGACTTAATACGGTGCGTTTCGTACTTTTTAATGTAAAGAAGAAAACTAAAAATATTGTTACAAACCTGCAATTCGGCTTCCCAGCATAGTTTGTTCCATCAATAGAAAGAAAGTTTTACAGTCATCTGAATGGGACTAGCGCGTCGGAGGTCCCAGAGCTTGGCGACAAACTTGGCGACTTGGCGACAAATTTGGCGACTTTGGCGCCAAAATAGATAATACCCGAAACTTCGAGAATTTTCCCGATCCGTCCAGTAGGAACCGAGATACGCCTCGAACGTTCCTGATTGGTTGAGAGGCTTCTAGCCCCGCCTCCTGAGACCTATAAAAGGGGCTGCGGCTGCCAGAGAGTCAAGTCCGAGTTGGGAGACGACGAAGCCAGTAGTCGAGACGACGGAGTAGTCCGAGTTCGAGAGCAGCGGAGTGGAGACGACGAAGTCAGTAATCCAAGCCAGAGTCGGAGAAGTAGAAGACGGAGCGGAGGAGTCGTAAGCGACGGTGAGCAGCGACTGAGTCAAGCTAGTGCTGAACTGAGCTGTGCGCTACTGTCTGCGGTAGATTCTGGTTGTATGCTGCTGTGTGTGCTGTTGTATGCTACACGTCTCGGGTGAAGATAATCGTCTTCTGTGCTGTATATAGTTGTCGCTTCGTGCTGTCCTGTGTGTCTTCGTGTAAATAAACGTCATTGTTTTTATTCTACTTCTGCCTGCTAATTGAGCGTTCTACACACCATATCACTTCCACTATCCAAACGAACCCCGGTAAAGAAATTTCGTAACAATATATTTTGGGCGATTTTCTCTCCACCAACTGGATCGAAAACTCAGCGAAATTTATAATTTGGACCATAAGACAAAAGACTAAATATTATCCACGTTGTTGAAGTTTTGAACAATAGTGTTAAAAAGCACGCAAATATTTAGATAAAAAAAATGGTCTGCCTTTTGACAGATTTGATCCAATCTGCTCAATCGGTTAATCCATATCTTTTTAGTCTAATCAATATGATATACATCTACAATTATGATGATAAATCCATACACAAAATTTCATCAAAAGAACTCATATTTTTTAGTTGTCGCTTTTGTATGCATGCGGAAAAACACCAGACAAACAGACTACAATTCGATGGATTTTTGCCGAAATTTCGAGAGAAATGCACACATTTTTAGTGAAGTCACTAATAACCAATTTTCCAAATTCTATCGTGTCATCCTTAGCGAATTTTTTCATTCATAAATCGAATTTATGTTTTAAACACGTTTTTCTCATCTGAAGGAAACAAAAATTTGACACAAAATTGCACTCTTAGTCACAAATTCTCATACCAAATGTGATATGTATCAGTCACTGAGTTTTTGAATTATCGCGTTTACTTATTTCTGAAAGTACAGACCGACAGACAGTCACCTTATAGTTGGATTTCACTCAAAATTTGGCAGGTGTCTACGCAATAAATGTTAAATATGTGTACCGAAAATTATCTATAACGTTCTCTTCGTTTTGTACTTAATGTATTCATTTATATTCGAACAGCCGGACAGATGGACTTCCTCTAAACAGATTTGACTTTAAATTTGATAGAAGTATAAAAATTTGGCGTAAAGATCGAATGCCAAATTTCAACCGTCCAGCTCAAATTCTTTTTGAGTTATATTTGTAACAGATAGACAGAAGGACATTTTCCAAAATGCATTTTTCGAACTCAGGGAGGTCTAAAACATGGACATTTATTTGTCAAAACATCGAGTTCGAATTTTTTGATGATTACTATATTTTCCCTATACTGCGTATACGAGAAAGTAAACGTGGAGATTAGCCAAAGTCTAGTTCGGATTTTTTAACGATTACAAAACTTCTTCTAATTATACTTTATGTATTAAAAAGTAAAAAGTTAATAAATTTGTTTGCTAAAAATTAAATTTCCTTAAATTAAAATAAATGCAATGGCTCTTTGAAAAAAATCTCTCTATTGATATAGTAACCACCAGATCCATTGGGACTGGAACTGAAGGCTAAAATTTTATTTCATTTATAAATAAGTATTAAAATTTTTTATCTTCAGACCGGCATTTTTCAACTGTTTAATTAGTAAAAAACCTATAATTGTATCTTATTCCTAGGTATCTAAACGATATTATAACTTCAGTTTTTTAGTGATTGCTTCTATTTACGATTCAATTGAAAATTTAGTTGTCAATTATAAAATGATTTTGTATAAATATTTAACACTGACTGTCATCACTTTCTCTCGCGTCTTTGCGTAAGAGATTATTTATGTTAATGTTGCCAAGTACATTGATTCTCAATAATGTTCAACTGCAGTAAACGGTCATTTGAAACCTACAAAAAATATTTCAAAATGCAAAGTAAAATTATAATATAGCTCATAAATTATCTTTCTTATTTTTTTTAAGCCAGAGAGAACTAAAAATTTCTTGCATGCATCTTAATAAAAGAGTCATTTCCCCAGCATAAAATTGTTGAACTTGAACAAAATTGTGAACGCCACGAGGTTTTTATTTTCAAAACTCCTAGAAGAATAAAAAAAGGAAATCGAATATACATTTTTGACAACTTTTTTCGACCGCTTGTGACGAACATTTTATACTTAGTTAAAATGTTAGTAAAAAAAAAACACACATTCCGATTTACATTTATTTAAATTATTGTTTTTTTTAACTATCGTATTTACACTCTTTCTAAAGTACAGAAAGGCAGATGGTCAGCGTCTAGTCAGATTTGGCTCAAATTTTGTTTCAAATTTACACTTTAAACACTGATTTCATATAACAAATTTTACTCCTCTAGTTCTTTAGGTTTAGTAGTTATAATGTTCAACTTTTCTCCTACTGATAAACTTATTTTTAATCAATTTCCTTCAAAATTTGAGAAATATCTGTAAATTTGGTTTTAAAATTGCAAACCAAATTTCACCATTTAGTTTAAAAGTTAATACTGGAGTCAAATATTGAAGTTTTGAAAATTTTTCATATTCAAAAGCAGCTACAAATCCAAAAAATGTGAAAATTCTTCCAAATCTTCAATTTTTTTGACAATTACAATAATTGCTCATATACTGTATATGGATAAGTAAAAACAACCAAGAGAAAAAAAAATGCCGAAGAAACATTGTTCTTCAAATTTTTTTCCGAAAAATAATTTCTATAATAGTAATAATCAATTATTAAAATCAGTGCACAAAACAAAAATATCAAAATTATAATCGGCAATTTCGGAAGGAAAAATTTTGAAAACTGTTTGATAAAATTGAAAACTGGAAATACGACATATATCGCTTTTCTTCTGATCAGTTCTTTCGCGTGATGGATCTATAAAATCGAAAGAAAAACTTTCTCTTTTTTATATTTTTTTCAAACATTGTATTATTCGCTGCATATCATTTTCGGTGAGAAGGGATATTTTTTCTTCAAAGCCGACAGAAAAGAAAGCTTTCAATAAAGTATTAAGCGCAATTTTTCCGGCCCTTGCTGTAAATCCTTTTAAAAGCTATAAAAAAAAAGAGGGGAAAGCCTTGAAGATTTTTGCGCCGCCTTACAGAAAACAAAGTGTTTTGTCCACGACGCTAATCATGAAGTAACAGTAAGGGATATATTGCATAAATAAAGTTTTTTCTTTCTCTAAAGTCACTTTGCAATGTTTAAACTTTGTCGAAAAATAAAATAAAATAATAATAATAACATGATCATTATAAACTTTCAACTCATTTTTTTTCTTTTTTCCTGTTTCGTTTAATTCTGAGTTGCACTGTCAAGTCTAGTTTATTTATTCTATTTTCTCATATACGAATTATACGTATAAAGAAAAAGTATTGCAATCATCAAAAAAATTTGAATTCGAGATTTTAACAAATTAGGACTCTAGATCTGCACTTTCTAGACTTTCCTGAGTCTCCAAAAATATTTTTGGAATCATGTTTGGCTTTCTGTGAGAATACTAATTTGAAAACTGAATTAAAGTGATGAGATTTCAAAATTTCTATTAAATTTTATTCGAAATACTTAAAAAAAATATGTGTTTGTCCTTATATAAACAAAACTCGTAAATTCAAACAGTTAAATAAATAAAATATAAAAATTTATTATTTTGATAATTCTAGGTACGATGCAAACTTTTTAAAAGCTTGTAATTATCGATTTTAGCACATTTTTGGAATTGAATATTTCAAAAAATAATGATGAACATTAATCAGAAAAATTATATGAATCTTAGATTTATTAAAATGGATTAATTTAGGTAAAATTAAATAAAAATTTGATAAAAGTTATAACCATATTCTTTACGTGGGAGTTTTGATTCACATGAATGAAGCGAATATTAATGTATCTATAATACAATATTTATGTATCTGTAATGCAAAATCCAGACAATTTTTCTGTATCTAAATATCCAGTCTGAAATGATGTTAGGGTATACAATTTTCCAAATCAACAGTTATTCTATAGATGCTCTAACACAAAAAAAGCTTCTTCCTTAGAATTCAAAAACGATTTCTATAAATATTACTTTTCTTCAATCTGCCAAGATTTTTCTCCCATCCATTTAAAAGATAAATAGAACTATCAGAATTTTAAAAAAAAATCCAAAATTAAATAACATGCAGTGACGATAAGAAAGATAAAACAAGCAAGTATAGGAAATGAAAGCATAAACCGGATTTCTGTTGAATGCTGATGCCAAGTCTTTTGGAATAAAATTAATTCAAAAAATTGTTGCGCTTTCGTTTTTTTTTTTTTTTTGTAAATTTTGTAAATTTTTGTAAATTTTAATATATATATAAAATATATAATATTTTATTAATATATTTATATTATTTATTTATTATTAAATATACAGGAAATTCAATAAATCGTACTTAGTTTATAAAAACTATAATATAAAAGGTGTAATTTCCTAAATGCATCGATAATGCTTATTAATATCGATTTAAACATATATCAATGTATATTATCAATAATATCGACATAAACTATTGCGTTTTATCACCTTTTATATTGTGATAAAAAGCACATAATCGCTTTTATTGGATTTCTAGAAAAAATAATACAACAAACATAACAAATGATGCACTAAAAAAATTGAGTCTTCGAATTCTTTACTAAAAATTAATTTTGAGAGTTGATAATGAATGCAATAACTTTTTTACGAAAAAAAAAATGTCGTCATTGCTTTAAATGTGTAACTGAAATAATTTATCAATTTTATTCCGAAATTAATCCTAATTTAAACTAGAAAACGTTAAACTCGAGTCAATGATTTTAATTTTTCTAGCTGTTGTGCGTTTCAATAGAAACAAATGAATTTCTTTAGATTGTCTTAAATATTTTAGCCTTTTTTTATTTCTTATCATTTTTTTATTTAATTAATATTAACAAGCTCTTTAAAAAAATTGATGATTATACAATTCTGAAGGTGCAAGCGCAGGGATAAAATTCCATTCCTTCCAAAGATACCTAAGATTTCCTTTCCTCAATTGATACAAATAAATCCCTATAAATATTCTTTTTTTTTCAGTAAAAGCACTGAGTAATAAACTTCTAACACTTTCTCTCTTGTGTCCCGGAATAAAAAGTTGCGATTTCACCGTTATATAACTCATGCCCTCCCTTTAATTCTAAAATTCAAGTTAATTCCAAAATTGTTTTCTTCTTGTGGGCCTGAAAAATTATTTTCTGGATTATCACTAGAAAAAATCGTACTCTCTTCAATCAATGGCGGAATCTCAGTTACAATAGTGAGTGGAGTCCCTTTCATCCCATGTTTCCATTACAGAATTAAGTCAATATAACCAAAATACTAATATGTTTATTACATGTACGAGCGTCGGATTTCAAACTAGGTACCCTAGGCAGTTGCGTAGGTCCACTGGAATGAGATGTTTAAAAATTGCTATTAGCCAAGTTGTCCCATAAATAATTTTTTAGAAAATATACATTTAGTGAATTCAAAAATGATAAGACCATATTAACCCTTTACATAACATTGCACCATCCTATGTCCGATGCCTATAACACTAAGTCATCTAATTAGTTGAATGAGCACAAGATGGAAGAAAGAAAAAATATTAAAAGAAAGAAAGAGACGACAAACCATTCAGGGATCTTCAGAGAGAATCCCATTGATGCCAAATTCTACATGACTGTATTCAATTTTTGGTTAAATAATAACTAAATGGAGGGGACAAGAGTACTTAAACAAATGGTGACTATGGGTAGAACTTACAGGGAAATGAGATTACTAACTGAAAAGGAAAAAAAAATTATTAATTGCATTGTGAACATCTGCATGACATGTATAAGTATATAAACAAACATTTTAGAGTAAGAAATCTGTAGCGTGTATTAACTCCTGTGTATTAACTCTTTACAAATATTTTATATGTTTGTAAATTCTCATTCATTTTGCTATGTTCATTTATTTGTTACTAATCACTTTTGGAGACGATGTGGTTCGTCGAGACAGATGATTGCTAAAATTTTCAATTAAGTATTTTGTATAACTCGCCTCAAATGGTTTCCTCGTCAAAGTATTTGTATTTACTTTTTCGTCCGAAATAAGTACTATTTCAGGAGCCTTACACCATTTTCTTCATAAGCCATATCTTGACACCTTCATCATAAATAACTGAATAAAAATCTAGTATGAAGCATTTGCAGTTACAAAGAAACTAATTTACATTTCCTTACAACAATGATATATATCATAGTAAAATATGCTCAAAAATGTGTTCAAAATTTTATTAAAAATAAGCAAAAACTATACTGATGTTTAATCGATATCATTGAAATACAATTATTTGAATTACAAAATGATGTAAAATTAATTTTTTGTGCTATAATGTTTTTGGCAGTTATGAGAGGAATTTTCAAAATTTTGTTTAATTTTTTAATGAATTAAAATACCTATTTAATTTTTAAATAGTTCCGAGGAGTGCATTTCCATCCTTAAAAGTACATCTTTTTCAAATTTAATCGCTTTATGTCTAACGTTCTTCCCCGTACAACACTAATAAACACACAAATAGACGTGCGCATACAGAAGCATATTTTGCAATGATAATAGTTGAAATAATATTTGTAACCATAGAACGATCACTTAAATTATATCGACATACATGGATACATGCGTAGCTTTGTTTTCTAATAAATAGATTTAAAAAACGTTTTGCAAAATTGCTAAAATAAAGAAATATTTTGACATGTGGAAATTAACATGTGCAGTAAGTAAAAAATGATTTTTATCTAAATTTAGCAGAAATCACAATTAAACTAAATTGCTAAATTTATGAGAAGAGGAGAGAAATAATATGTATTATTTACAAAAAAAAAAGATGCATTCATTGTATTCTGTATGTAAGGAAAATGTAAAAAAATCGGATTCTCTTATCATGATTACAAATCCACTCCGTGAAGCCAAAGACGGAAAAAGTGACAAATCATGACGAATTACGTTATTATATAAACAGAAAGGATCCGGACAAGGTTCATATGTGCTGATCGGAGAAAAAAAACCCGAATGAGCAATATTAGTTTAGGCTGACTTCTGGTCTAATTTTTAAAAGCGAAACTCATTTGGAACGTTAATTCGAACATAATTAAAGCATTGAATAGCAGTTTTTTGCTTTCTCTTTTTCTTACGTTAATTTACTACGTGTCAGAAAATGAAAAAAAAATCATATTTTCTATTAACATGTATTTTACACGTTTATGGAGCAATTATTTATATGTCAGATTTATTAAAGTTTTTTTTTCTAATAGAAAACTTATCTTTATGCGGAACTGATCTTTTCAAAAATTTTTCGCTTTAATCTCTCTCACTGAGTGCTTCATAGTATAGTAAAGTAACTCAGTACTTATGTTTGATTGTATATCACTGGCGATTAATTGTTAAAAAATGTCAATTTTTGGCGGGCATCTAGCGTGAAACCGACTAGTTATTAATCGCTGTCACGGGATTAATATAAAAGAACCAGAAAATCGAATTAAAAGACATTATTTTTCCTACTGATTGAAACCAAAACTCATTATAGCACTGCAATTGCAATCACAAGATCATATACCAAATTTCATTTATTTAAGACACTGTGTTTTAAATGTTCTTGGTTTTACATGCAAGCAAAAGTAAAGACGATAGAAGGTCAGCCTCTGGACCCGATTTGGTTTTAATTGATACCAATCTACATTTTAGATGCTAAATCTATGTATCAAATGTTGTTTACCTAGATCTTTACTTTTCGTAATTATTGGATTTATTATGTGGAGTGCCGGACAGACAGACTTCCCTTAAATAAATGTCGTGATTTTTTTTAATTAATTAAAGAATATCTGAAACATGGAGATTTATTACAAATTCGACATCGAAAATTGTTTTAACGATTCTTTACATTCTCTTTCTATACTTTATATACGAAAAAGTACTAATTAATTTATTATTTTACATTTTCATATATTCCCTATTACATCATTTTCCGCGATGTATTTTATAACAAAATTCAATAAATTATAATTTTGTTGGAAATTTGTTTCAAGACTTCACAAACGAAACGCACAAGGATTTGTTCAATATTTGAAATTTTTCTACAAAGTAAATAAAGTTTCTTGTGAAACAAAAATAATAATAATAATTAAGAAGAAAAGGGACAAAAGAAACCAAATTTTGATTTTTTTATCATCTTAAATTTTCAATTCCATATACTTGTAAAAAGAGCTTCTTATTTCGTTTGCTTTTAACAGATTGCTGGCATTATTACACAGTTTGAAAATTATTGTTACTGAATAAGTTCGAAAGAAAGCAAATGCATGATATATCGTTAGGTTTCGTGAAAATAAAGATTCGTTTGGCGGTTGCAATATACACAGGGTTGCTCTAATTGGGAACTATTAATACATGATGCTTAAGTATTAATAAATAAAGCATGTGAAAAGTGGGTAAACGCTGAGCGATTTTATTCTTATAAAGAAATTAATAAAATGTAATTCATTTAATAAAATGAGCACTAGTATACTAAAAAGGATGAGAAGTTAATTGATTTTAGCCTAGTCATTTTTTAAAATTTAATTTATTTTCTTAATTAAATATTTTTTCTTCGGCATAATAATAAAGTTCACACAAAAGTATCACTTAAAGAACACAAGTCCTTTTCAAATTATTCCAAATGAAAATTTCTTCAATCGTTTTCACTGAAAGTCGGTATGTTTCGTCCAACCACATTGTGGAAAAAATTTTCTCCACATTTTCTGTGGAGAAAAAAAAATTACAAATACATATTTCCAGAACTTTGACTTCTGATCAATATACATTGTATTTGCTAACACTTCAGCAATTTTTCTTTTAAATTTCAAAGTGGCTTTGCAGTTGATGTTGTTATTTTTCTCTAAATAATCTTTTAGACATATAAACTGGCTAAGCAGAAAGTGTCGATATCGACATTTTTTTTTTTTTTTTTTTTTTTTGTAAATTTGCAATAATACATTCTATATCGTCGAAAGTTGTCTCACTCAGATCTTCATTAGTATAGTAATCCCAAATATAAATCTTATTAAGCAAATAATTTTGCTCCGTAAATAATCAAATGAGAGGAGAATTAAGTTGAAATAGAAAAAAATCTTTAGAATCAATTGTTCTGAAATGAAAGAAAATATTTAATGAAGAATGAAACCAAAAATTCGGAAAAAATACATTCGTATCCAAAAATGCACTGAAGTAATTGCCATCGGAACCTAAATGAGTTTTAACTAGGTGACTGAATTGTGAAATACGATATCACTCCTGTATATACAGAACGATTGCATCTGTAGCATAAGTCTCTCGTAAGAAACTAAATTCACTACTTAAATAATAAAATAAATAGTGAATTCAATAGAAATGGAAAAAATAAATCTTTTGGATCAATTAAAGATTAAACCAAAAACTTAGAACAAAAAATTATAAGCTCTAGAATCTAAAAGTTCTCAGAAAAGTTCTAAACAGATTTAAAAATGCATTCATTATGAGACTAAATAATGAAATATGCTGACGATTTTGTATATACAGGACATATAACAAGTCTAGATATAAACCTTTCATAAGAAAATAAATTTACTATATAAATATTAAAATAAATAGCAAATTTAGCTGAAATCGAAAGAAAAATATTTGCATATTATTTTAAATCAATTAATTTGAAGTGAAAAAAATTATTTGATAAAAATGAAACTAGAAATCTAAAAAAAAGATATTCAACCCTAAAAGTTCTGACTGCTAGACGAACCTAAAAGAGCATTAACAGTAGTGGTAGTTCCCGTATATACAGCGCGTTTGGCAACTTGAGATATATATCTTCCATAAGGAAATAAATTCACTGTGGAAAAAAAATCAAATGAATAGTGACTTCAGCTAAAATGGAAAACAAATCTTTAGGACCAATTGATTTGAAGTGAAAAAAAGATCATTCATTTAAGAATGAAGCTAAAAAATCTGGAAAAAAAATGCATTCGAACCTAAAAGTGCACTTAAGCCTAAAACGCTCGCAATGCTGCAATAGTGAAAAGCGAATCCCGTGCGGTTAATTGGGTAAACTTCTGTACTGATCACCTGTCTGGTGGCCAGGTGATTAACTATGACAAGAACAGCACCAGAGCTGTCTTTTTCGTTTTACTTCTTATTTTTGAACGAACAGCAGAAAACGGCCTCTCTGCTCTCTTATTTATCTCAATCAAATAAGAGAATTCCTCCCCCTTTCTCTATTTTTCTCCTCTGTTTTCTGAAGATTGGGTCCAAAGGAATAATAGCGAGTTTTGGCAACATAGGAAATGGGGAATCTAAATTATAAGATCAGAATATATCTGATATCTTTTTGGAACACTAGTAAATATTATGCAATAAATATTGCCGAAGGAACTAATTTATATTTCTCATATATGAAATGTATAATATCAATCAAATAAGAGAATTCTTTCTACTTTCTGAAAATTAGACTAAAAAGAATATTAGTGAGTTTTGGCAGCTTAGAAAACGAGAAATCTAAATAAGTTAATAGATCAAAATATGTCTGATATCTTCTTGGGGGAAGACTAGTAAATATTATGCAATAAATATTGCCATTGAAAAACTAATTTATACTTTCTCGCATATGAAATGTATAATTTCAATCAAATAAGAGAATTTCTTCTCCTTTCTCCACTTTTATCTCTCTCTGTTTTCTGAAGATTAGGATCAAATGAGTAATAGCGACTTTTGGCAGATCAGAAAACGAGAAAACTAAGTAAGTTATTAGATCAAAATATATCTGACATCTTCTTGGAAAAACTAGTAAATATTATTTAATAAATATTGCCATTGAGGAACTAATTTATACTTTCTCATCTATATACATGTACAAATCGCTAACGTACGTTGGGCAGAAATTGAGCTTTATTGTCAAATGCAACAGTCGAACAAAATATCGTACGAATTTCAGACTATTTCAATCACTGAGCGTTTTCGCAGCTGTATTGAATTAAAAGCTAATTAATGAAGTTGCAAAATATTATTATCTGTATACAGACCGCCATCTTAACAAAGAAGGCATTCCGTCAGAAATAAAGAATATATAAAAGAAATAAAGAAATAGGCTTAAAAAAAGTTCAATCAAGTGCAAAAATAGGCTTAATTACTATCAGACAAGTGATTTTGGTAAGACATAAGATTAATGTACGGTTTCTCGCCAAGCACGTCAAGATTGTGCCAATCGTCCAAAGACTCTCTAAAAGTCTACAATCCTGGGAGTGATAGAAATGTTTTGCCTTCAGAAATTGATACTCATATCTTCCAAAACAATTATCGTATAAAAAGTGCATTTTGTTTTATCTTAAGACTGAAAAAAAAATTACATTTTTAATGACATAAATTCATTTTCGTACAATTTTTCATTTAACTTTAATAATATATTTAATTCAATTTAATACACTCTCAGAAACAATGTTGTTACGGTATTCAAAAGCTCCATGAAAATATTTAAGCACGTGCTTTTGATAATCGTACAATCCGCAGTGGGATTCTCATTTTTGCTTTTATTTTGTAATATATATACTTTGTAATTTCCAGTAAACTGTTTCAATTGAATTAATGAGTTTAATTGTATCAATATACAAAATCTAAGGCATCTTTAAAGAAATGTATCCCATATTAATAATTTAATTACCTTAACTCTCAATAATCTAGGCGAACAAACAGGTCGCCAAAAGTGGCTAGTATATGAAATATAGAGACATAAAATATTGTAATTATCAAAAACTTCCAGATTTTGACAATTCTTAATGTCCCAGACTTTTCCCATGCGCGAAAAACACATCTTTGGAAACATGTCTACCTGTTTGGCTGTGAACATGATAGCTCAAAAACGCTTTTGGTTAAATGGCTGAAATTTGATGTATGTTCTTTACATATAATTTTTAGATTTTTATAAATTTTGTACGAAATTCATTCAAAAGAAGGTCGAAGTCAGTCTCCCCGATTAAAGATGAACACGATTACAAGAAGAAGCAAAGAGTTAGACAAATTAAATTTGATGGAAAAGTTTTAGTATCTAAAATATAATAACATATCAAAATCTGAATCCAATCCATCAGGAACTTGATCTGTAAGTTCTTACGCATGCAATCGCAATAACTCAAAAACGTAACGAACCAGATAAACGAAATTTGGAATGTAATCTTGCTAATAATTGTATTAATTTGTGGTATCAATCAGTTAAAAAAATGAATACTCGGTTTTCCTCACTATACTACGAGACATTTTTGAATGAAATCTTTTGTAATAAAGTAAAAGAAAGTGCGTCTGTCTGGCTGTCAGATTACAAGTGAACACGATAGTTAAAAAATAAATGGATAAAATTTAGTACACACATATTTATCATTTAAATTGCAAATCTTTCTCAGATTTTAAACCAAGAAAATGAAAGTCTTGAATCTCTGTCGTTCTGTAATTCTATATGGACATAAATCCAATAACTTCAACAACCCTGTTACTAAAATTGAAACAATTAGAGTTTCAATCACTAGAAAAAAGTCATTTAAAGCGCATATATAATTTTCCTTATGATATGAAGCACAAAGTGTCATGTGGCGAACTCTGAAAATAAAAATGTGAGTGTTCTTGGCTTCAAACTTTTATCCAAAGATCCGACTTTTATATGCTATGGAAGAGGGAATATTACTTTTATTAAGAAGAATACGAAAATATTGGAGTAGGCATGTCCATTTTAAAAAGTTGAAATTTAATATGTCAAATTTGAAGTCATCATGCATCTGTCCGTATTTTGATTTACCAGAACAAAGGTTTTGGAGACTTTTAGATCACATATAATTTAAAAATCTGTCATTATTATATTCTTCTACAAAATGGTTAATGTTCTGTAAAAGGGCAGATATTAAATACTTTGAATTG
>JAPMOR010021768.1:23660-38746 GCA_026543865.1 Argiope aurantia
TGTGTGTGTGTGTGTGTGTGTGTGTGTGTGTGTGTGTGTGTGTGTGTTGGCTCTTTATAAAGTTAACCATGTGATTTAGAGCAACGTATATACATTTTGAAAAATGGGAATGTACATCTCGAAACCATTTTTTTTTAATTTGGCTGAAATTTTAATTAAGTAAAAATCAAAGCAAAATTTGGAGTTTTCCAGATGACATTCGAAAATATTAAAATGCAAAGATAACTTCTATATAACGGGAAAATTCAAAAAGTCCTCTTTTCAATGATGCCAAATTTTAGCATATGAATTAAATTTCTAATTTTAATCGATTTTAAAAAACGTTTTTTATGAGTATTGGAACTTGAAACTTATATAAAATATTTAATTAACTTATATAAAATATTTAATATATAAAATATTTAATATATGAAATATTTAATTGACAATTTTAGCGGGCATTAATCCCGGAGAAACCGCTGGTTGCCAAAGACAACTAGTATTTAATACATGACAAGAAACAGACTTTCGGTTCGATACCTGATGCATATATCACGGAGTTCAGGTTGAATGTATAAAATCAACTTTTGAATTTTCCCCTATCTAGCTGTGTCTCGTACGTGTTTTAATCTCTTATCTTTTATGAAAAATAAGTATTTTAAATCCATTCCTTCCTTTTAAATAACCTTATACATTTAACCTTATACATTCCTTATACATGTATATCTCTTGGTTCTATCCTTAAAATTCCTGATGATTCTAGAATCATCCATTTTATAATCCTTATACATTTGATATCAAAGAAAATTTCTTGGTTTCATTGTAGAAGTTTTAATTACAACGGGCAGAAATGATTTTGCTTCATACTGTTTTTGTCAATTTTAATCAAGACCTACTGCGCACTTATTAATTTTCTATTAAGCTTCTTCAAAGAAAGAAGGTTACCTTTATTTACTTTTTAATTAGAACGAATAATTAGGAAGAATAAAAGAAGAGACACGAGATCCTGATTTATGAAATGAAATGATAATAAACATTTCGTTTTCCTGCGGTCAGCATCTAGTCTCAGATTTAATTTCTGGATATTAATATCAGCTTGCAGTCAGCTGACGAAAAGAATTCAACAGCCATTGCCAACAAAAAAATGAAACTTCGCCTAATGGGAAATCAATCTTCCAGATAGCAATCAGTTTCTTTTCTCACTTTTTTTTTCTCTAGATTTCTTTTAATCAATTTCCTG
Organism: Argiope aurantia; assembly: GCA_026543865.1. NCBI lineage: Eukaryota > Metazoa > Arthropoda > Arachnida > Araneae > Araneidae > Argiope > Argiope aurantia. The sequence continues at coordinate 24,880 of JAPMOR010021768.1, forward strand.
AACGTTAATTAAACATATTTCATAACAGAAAGTTTCTCTTAAGAACCAAGTGTTTCGCTGGGAAGCTTATGCAAAAATGATGATAAATATGGGTCAACATTTTACCGGAGCATAATAAAAAGTTAGGTAGAACTCTTGCTGTTATAATTGTGGTTCTTTCATACAAAATTTTGACACAAGCTGAATGTATTATAACTATAAAGACAAACATAAGGCAACATTTTACCTTAAAATAAAAAAAAAATGTAATTTTTATTACTGTTATAGTTCTAGTTCGTTCTACTTCATTTTTGCTGTTATGTTATTGATATAACGATAAATATGGGGTAACACTTTACTAAGTTATTATCAAATTTTACTCTAACATTTTTATTGTTATAATTTTAGTTAGACCTACTTCATTTTTGCTATTACATTACTACTAATAAATACGGGATAACAATTTACTGAGTTATTATCAAATTTCTGTTAATTTTATTTTAACAATTTTTTCTGTTATAATTTCTGTTCTACTTTAAATATTATAGTTCGGATAATGGATGTAGGTTTTTCCGGGATTTAATAAAATTTAAATGCATTCACCGGATTTGAAAAAAAAATTCTTATTTTACTCCAATATTTTTATTGTTATAATTTTGGTTTTACTGTGAATATTATTATTATATGTTAACAATTTTGTTTCCTTCTTATAGTAATTATAATGCTAAAAATAGAAAATAATTTTTTTTTTATATTTACCAAGATTTCTTTTACAGCATTCGTTAAAAATTAATAGATCCGTTATTTGCAAGATGAAATTCAAGAAAAAGCTCTGGAGTTCATTGATTTTGTTTATATTAATTTGAAGTGGATTTTTATTTTCTTAATTCAGTCATTAAATAAACATTAAAGCGATAATTGAAATCTGAATGCTATTTAAATAGTTAGTACAAATTATGTAGATACAATAAAATACAACAATTATTTCCTCTTTTTTTCGCGTGTTTTAGCTATTTATTCGGGGAAAAATAATTGTTGGAAGCTTATAGATTTACTTGGGAAAAAAGTACTAATAGTCATATGTTAGATCTTAACGCACATCTTGAAAACGTCTTGGAAGTTAGCTAAAGAAAATTCTTGGAAAGTTTCCTCTAGCAATTATTAATTCTATATAGCAATTTTTCCTTCCTGTAAAAATTGCTATATTTGGGAACATTACTCAAACAAAATCTTTGAATATTTTATTCAAAGACATTAAAAAATACAAATTCTGTAAGTCGTTATTGTGTAAGAGTGCATAAGATGCTATCAAAGAACAATTACATTATAAAAGTTAAACGAAATTTTTACTTCCATTTATTTCACTACGGGAGGCATATTATTTACAAGAAAGAAGCAATCATAAAATAATGTCTCTTTACATCGCATTAATAAAAGCAAAGTGCCAGAAATTTTCTCCTTCAGTGATTTTACTAAAGGATTTTGATAGGGATCTTTTTGATATGTGTTGATTTAGGCAAGAGAATCTTAGGTATCTTTGAAAAGTATCTGTGGACTTAAGGTATTTTTATTCCTTTGCTCAGAGCATGAGAAACAGCATAAGTCATCAGTTTTCTTGAGCGTGGGTTAAAAATAATTAAATAAAGAATAGAATTTCGATCAAGAGAAGAATATGAGAACATTTTAGAATGAAGTTAATATGAGCTAAATTAAGATAAAAACTGGGAAATTAATTAAGATTTAAATTAGATTTCAAAACCTCCTTATATATTTATATATATGCACGCATTGAGATAACAAAAGTCATGGGATACTTCTTAATAAAGTGCCGAATTTCCTTTTGCTTAGCGAAGAGCAGAGACTAGTCTTTTCAAAGACTCAGCAAGTTGTTGGAAGACCCCTACAGAAATATTGAGTCATGTTGCCTCTATAAGCGTCCATAATCGCGAAAGTCTTTTCGGTGCATTGGATTAATTGTGCGAATTGACATTGGATTATGTCTCATAAATGTTCGATGGGATTCTTTTCCGCAGATCTAAGTGGTCAAATCAGTCACTGGGATTGTCCCGAATGTTCTTCAAATCAATAGTGAACAGTTGTAGTCAGGTGACATAGTACACTATCATCCATAAAAATTTCAGAAATGTTTGGGTATACGAAATCCACGAATGGGTGCAAGTTGTATCTGAGTAGCTGAGCATTATTATTTCCAGCCAATGATCGATTCATTGGGACCAAAGATCCAGTCCATTCCATGTAAAAACAGCCCACACCAATGGAACCCCCACAAATTTGCAAAGTACGTTGTTGACAATTTGGGTCCTCGGCTTCGTGGGCTCTGTGCTACAATTAGAGCTTTCAATCAGCTCCTATTAAGCGAAATCGTGACTTATCTGACCAAGTCACGGTTTTCCAGTCGTCAAAGGTCCAACCAATGTGATCACGACCACATTGATTCCTGCTGTTATTTCACGCAGTGTTGCTTGTCTGTTAACACTGAAAATTCCACACACATAACACGTTTAAGTCAATACGTGCAGGTTGTGGGCCACTACATTATCCATGGTGGAAGATTGTGTCTGAAATTAGATATACACGGTACATTCTTGACACGGTGGATCTCAGAATGTCAAATTCCCTAATGTTTTTTACATAAATCTCGTGAATGCAAATACTTGGCTCTGTCATGTATTTAACTATACATATATAATAAAAATGTTTGTGTGTGTGTGTAATAAAGTGCTGTACTGGTGTGTATATAATATCTCTGTACTGGTCAGACGCTTTGACCTGAAGCTACCAAATATTTTAGAATTTGTGAATATGCATCTCATTTATCCTTTCCCCTCCAAGTCTTAATTTATTAAAAACTAGCCGCCTTTGGCGACCAGCCAGTTCGCCGCTCGCTACAATTTTCAATTAAATATTTTAAGTAACTGGTCTCTAAATAGATTCTCAAACAAAACATTTTTAATCTTCAAATTTTGATAGTCATACCAAACTTATATTGTTTAGATCGTTTCGTTCAATTTACTATATATATAATTTGCTAATTTGTTGTCATTCCCGGTAAAACTTTAATTTAAAGTGGAAATGATGAAATTGCAATTAATATAAAGATATTTTTAAATTAAACCAAGCGTTTTATTTTATTTATCATCTTTATTGCTATTTATTTATTATTATCATTATTGAATATGAGTATTGCAAACAGAATCGCTCGGTATTTAAGTCTTATGTGAACTACAAAGTATTTTTCATAATTTATGTAATATCTCGAAGAATAATTCAACAAAAATTTCTCAGATTCAGCATAAAATTCAGTTTTTAGTTTTGCTTTCAAAAGGATTGAAATGAAATCAATAATAATATTTTGTTCCGGCCTGTAAATATATTTCAAAAATTATGAAGTCTAAATTTAATGCAGTAAGGTATCATATTCTGATAAATATTCTGGACACACCAAATTTTAAATAAATGAATGAATGTTTCTATTTTCCACGATCAACTAAGAGTTATTTATGAAGTTTTAAATGTTAAAAATTTAGAAAAACTCAACATTTTCATAATCTTAGGCCAATTAATTTGAAGCGATCGATGGAAAATCTAAAATTATCCTTTTTTTTATTGAATAGTGATATTCAAATTTTCATAAATCAGTCAGTTCAAGTGATTGGAAATTAACTCTTAAAAGTCAGTGATTTAGTTGATTGGAAATTAACTCTATGACCACCATAAAATCTGTGCTTCCTCTTGTGGTGTATGCATTCTCCATAATATCCGCTCGAATAAAACATTACATACAAAAGTACTACATAGAACAAACATATCAAAAGTAAACATAATATTTCAATAGTTGCCAAAAACAAAAGAGAGAAAAATGCAATTAATAAGCAGACGATATTTAGAAAAGTACAGATATTTAGACTGGAAAATGAAATTATCTGAAATTAAAAACACGCGCAGACGATATTTACAAAAGTAAAAATATTCAAACCTGAAAAGGAAAATATATGAGTTATTCCATCAATAAATGCCATAAGTTTGTTTACATCTTCATTATTTTATGAGTCATTAAATATCAAAATGGATCGGGGACTGAATAAACACCCCGTATAGAGAGTGTAAAAGATCATAAAATAATTTGTCTTGAATTTATTTTTTAGAAAAAATAATATTTCATATTTGTTTCATTTCCTACAGACACGTGCCGAAAATTATATTTTTGTAGATTTCATTTCCAAAAAGATTAATTAATTTATTAATTAATTTATTAATTTATTAATTAATTAGTAGATTTCATTAATTTATTTTTAAATGGACCTTTAATCAATGTATAGAGTGTATCAATGTGGCAACACTTTGAAAAAAGCTAATTTTTCCCATGAATGCGAAACGTGCTTAATTTTAAATTTTATTTTTTACGAAAAAAATTGTTGAAAAACATAGTTAAAATATTTATTTAAAAATTCATTAAAAATAGGAATTTGATTTCAAGATTAAAACATTGGTATAATTTAAAAGATAAATTTTTGATCGTTAACTTCATGTAAAAATCTTTTTTGTGCGGTAATATTTTCGGAAGTTATAGCAGAATCACGCCAAAATTTTGCTTAATTTTTAAATAAATAAAATTCCAATTAAAAATTCGAAAAATAACCCCCAGGTGCACATTCCCAGCCTCCAAGGTATACACGTGCCAAATTTGGTAGCTGTAGATTGAATTGTCTGGCCTGTAGAGCGCCAACACACACACACACATTGAGCTTTATTATAAGTATAGATTAAGCGAAATTTTGATTTTTTTCCGCAATAATTTTCGAAAATACCGCAACACATAACTGGTTTTTCCATCATCTTAAAATTCATAATATTACCCTTTTAGTGATGCCCATTTTGTTTGCCTTATCATTTCATTTAAACTTTAATTAAAAATATTTTAAACATATTTAATAATGTATTTTATTGTAGAAAGGAAATTTAAATTGTTTTCATTACTACTACTAATATGACATCCAGGTTGGGTTTTTTTCGATCTGTTGATGATTAAGATACGAAAATTCGATTTATTTTTTCATGTTGAGAACTTTCGGTGTGCTTAAAATAAATGTTTTTAATTTTTGCTGTAATTACAATTATGGCTTAGCTGCTGAAGTAAATAATAATGAATTTTTTCAAAGTTGCATAACTTTTTTAATTAATTCCACGCTTTTCTGCATGATTCATGTACGAATAGGACGTAAATGTATAAGGCTATAAGGATATCAAACAAGTAAATTTAACACAGCATACCAAATTTATTTATCTGAAATGTTGCATTTTTGAACTAGTCCTCTCACATACATGAGAATATACAAATCAACAAATGATCATTCCTTTTAGAGATTTAGTCCAAATTTCAATTTAAGCTAGAATATTGATGATGAATTTGAATGCCAAATTTCATTCATATAGTGCTTTGTATTTTTGACTTATCGTATTGCTTAAGCATAGACAAACAGACTGACTTTTCTTCCACGAATTTCATGAAATTTAGGGGTGGGGGGGGGAATCTATAAGGCTGCAGCATTAAGACTAGATATCAAATTTCTTCTCACTAGCTCAATCCATTTTTTAATTATTTTGTTCATAATCAGAAAACATATTATATCATTTCGAAAAAAGGAGGTTTCAAATACAGAGATATTTTGAATCTTAAATTGATTTTTTTATTAATATTTTCCCATTGTAGATTGCGTCTACGAGAAAACAAGAATATTCTGCATATACGTAATATAATATATAAAGACAGAGCAGGAATTCGCTTTGAAAAATATCACTAGAGAAAGATTTTGAATTTCTACTTTATTCTCTTTCTATCCAACCAGTATTTTTTCCTATCGTTTTGAATCTTTTCCATCATTATTAACAATTAATAACATAAGTTTAAAGCTGTATAGTAAATAACTTCCTCCAAATACTTGCCAAATAAAAGCATCTGTTTTGCTTCATATCTGATCATCTTGATATAAACCAGATGCTTTTAAAATTTATTAAATAGGGAGTCAAAATATAAAATAGAAACATTGTTATAGATAACTTAGTGATTTAGATTCATTCTTTATAACTTATTCCATTTGAATTATGGGATACTGCTGAACATGAGCCTATATATTAAATAAAAGCATTCATTAAACAAATTTAATAAAAATGTTATTAAAGCTTAGACTATAACATACCGATAATAGTTTAGAAACATTTATTTGTATATATATATATATATATATATATATATATATATTATTTCTACTTTTACGACTTTAATGTACAATTCATTGTAATAAATATTATGAATCTTGAAATAAATTTCATTTTCAAATTTGCTACTTGGGTCGTACATTCGTAAATAATCAAAATTTAATTGATTTTATCTATTAGTTGATAAATGAACTCCGACAATATTAAGAATTATATTGTTGTCGAGAACATGCAAGTTTATAAACTTTCGGATTTTCATCCTTTTAGGAAGAAAGTGAGAAATTGATTATGAAATTCCATGGTTACATACATAAAGCTAATCAAATTAAATAAAAGCATTTAAATTGAGTATAAATATGTTGGACATGAATTCATATCTTAAATTCGCGATTTTATTCTTTTTATATTTCCTAATAATATGTTGTAGAATGCAACATTTCTATAATTGTATTAAATTACATTTAGATATATTTTTACTATTTGAAATTTTTTTATTGATTTTATTATTCCATTTAACATAGTTTATTGATAAATGCTAAATTTTTCTATGCCAATTCATTCACAAAATTTTTTGTCGTGCTCAGCAAATAGATTCTACTATGAATTTTCTATTATTAAACTTCTTACTTTTTAAAGACATCTTATGGAATAATTATTGTTATATACATATATTGTTACGAATCTTTAATGTTGTTTCTCAGCATTGTTAGTTCTATCGTAAGAACGACAGTTTTACCGACAGGTCTATTGGATGCCGGATCAAAAACTCTGGACTTGGCGACAAACTCGAAGACGAAGTTGGATACAAAATGGATGATTCTAGAATCATCAGGAATGTTAAGGATAGAACCAAGAGGAAGCGAATTATGACTGTCATTGGAGAACTTTTTTCTGCTCTGTCTCGGAAGCTATAAAAGGCTGACAAACCAAGCTGAAGTCAGTCGTATAGTTAGTCAGTGTTGAATCAGTTGGATCAGTCCAGCGTAGCACAAGCGTTGAGAGTAACTCAAGTGATTAGAGGATTGAGCCGCTCTCGAGTGTTGGGGTCAAGTATTGAATCAGCATCGAGTCGTGGTGCGTTGTGTAGCCTGTCTTATATTAGTGAGTCGGCATCAGAGAACAGCTAAAGCGAGTAGGAAGTGGAAAATAGCAGGCTCTTGGATAGATTTTAATAGCTGTGTGACATCTAATTTCCTGCTGAGTTCTGTCTAGCCGCTTTGGGCGCTAATATAGTTGTTTACTACCGATTCATTACTTGGGGAGGGTCGGCAGTTTGTAGCAAGTGTTGCTGTGCATTGCTGGTGTAGATCTCGGCTGTATTTTGTCTTCTGTGTAATCGTGTCTCCATGTTTAAGAAACATCTTTATTTGTTATTGAGACTTGTTGATTATTCACCATATACACACTGCATCGATGATCGTTGATTTGTTGATTTTACGAAATTTTATGTGAAGAATTTTCCGTAACAGTGTGTACGTGTGTGTGTAATTATTCTTATAATTATACTTCCTTTCAAATTTCTATTCATTTAAAGAACAACATAATATGGGATGAATAATAGCTTAAAAGTGCTACAATAATAGAAATTTAAAATATGAATGAATATTTAGAGGGATGTTCTGCAATTTACTTTTCACATCTGCAACACGCATAAATTCTGCATACGTGTCTTCATATAGTGAAATATTCCGCCATCAAAAAGCATTTGTACAAAATAATAAGTTACCGTAAAGCATGGAAGAAAGCTGGTTTACATATGCAGTAAGCAAAATGCGCTATTTTTTTTTAATACTTATAAAATAAAGTTCTGTATGAATTTAGTATAGTTGAATTATAGTATTAACATCCCGTTTTAAAGCAACACTAGGGTTATTTTGGGACGGACCTAGTAATTTTGAAACGCTGTCAGATAACGAGGGATACACCTGAACTAGCACCCCCCTCCAAACTTTCACGCCACACCAGCGGGAGGACGATCTATTTAGGAATAGTAAGAAATAATGAATATATTGATGTAGTAGTCTTTTTTTTTCGAATATATACATTGAATAGTAAATACCGATAAAAATGCAAGGATACAGTGTAGAAGGAATAAAAATCGACTATTTTTTTTTCTTTCTCCATCAGCAAAATATAATTTTAACATTAAAGTTAGTATTACTTTTGAGGAATAAAAATTATATATACTTTTATTTCTTCTATTCATAATGCAAAGCTTTTCATTTTGGTGATTGCAGCGTAATGACGATTTAGGTTCAGGTGCAATTTAAACAAAATTTCAATGCGGTTGAATATTTCTTTATGGGAAAAAAATCAATATGCCCCCCAATAATTTTCACTATAAATATTTTATTATGGATAAAATTGCAATCGATTTTAATATGTAAATTGTAACTTTACAGATGCTTTTAATGTTTCACGAAAATAAAAAGAAAATACTTTTACCTTGATAAAATCTCTAAAATCACACCTACTTTATTGTCGGTACATTTCAACAACTTAAATTTCACATGAAAATTCGTGACCACTTGTTATGATATTAATAATCGCTTACCCCCTCCCAATACCACGACCTTTCAGTTGCGTAAAATACAACTTTGGCAAAAAAAAAAAAAAAAAAAAAAACACTCAGCCTAATAAAAGTTTAGCTACAGTGATTTAGATAATTTTACTCACCAATTAATTCTACTACTTTGAAAAGATAGCAGACATGTTTCTTTATATTTATTAAGCAAAAGCAAGTTAAATTAAAATGTTCTTCTGTTGTGATATGATTTAATTCATCACATTTAACATTTTACTAATACTGCTAATAATGCTAAGCCAAAAAATTAGTTTCCGAAATCGGTTAGTTTTTATTAAAAAATTTTAAAGCTTAAATTTAAACAATATAATAAATATTAATAGCTACAAAGAGATGTAGAAAAATCTAAATGCTGATTATTTATTTGCAGAAGCTCAGCTTTTAATACATACGTAGAGTTTAAATTCAGAGGGCACGATTTTTTTAGAATTAAGTTTGTATTAAAAAGTGGAAATCTTAGAAGAAAAATATTTGAAACAATTATATCAAAATAACCAATTTAAATAAATATCAGCGGATACAAAAATTAATATTCAATAGGTTTATTTGTTATGTTGAAATACTAGCCGCCTTTAATGACCAGCTAATTCGCCAAGTATAGTGGTTCCGTTTAATTTAAATTAAATGTTTTAAACACAACCTGATTCCCTCAATAATGTGTATTTTTGTGTATAAAATGTTCTTAATGTGCATCAAATTTGACCTAAATTTACAAGATGAGTGCATGACATCATAGTGTCAGTAAAAACTTAATTTGTGGGCTTTTATATTTCATAAAGCGCGTTGTTTGTGCTGCAGTATAATTTCTGGCTTCCATGTAAGATCACAGATAATACATATCCTTAACTTTTAACAATGGAAAAAATAATGCGATTAAATATGTGACGAAACAAGAAAAATGATTTAAATTTCATTTCAAAAATAAAATCCATTCTTAAAAATTATGTAATTAATTTTTTCAGAAAATGGCGGAACTCAAAAAATAATTCGCCAACTAAATTGGTATCATTGAAAAGAAAAATTTGTAATTTTCACCATGGGGTAAAAACTAATTTTGTGTGATAATATTTTCGTGAGTTATTAAAAACGCAGTAATTTCTCTTAATTTTTGAGTGAATTCAAATTCTTATTTCAAGAGAATCTCGCACATGTGCACATTCACACTCTCCAAAGTATAGTTGTGCTTCATTTCGTGACTCTAGGTCAAAAAAATATGCCCTTTAAAGAATTAACACATGGACACATATATGCAGATTTTTTTAAATTCTTGCTCTTTGCGAGTAAAGATTTAAAAGCATTTACAGTGCAATTTAAATCTCCAAAATCAGATGCATGTAAAGATGTGAAGGCGGAATGTCTATTGAACTAATGAATGCATTTTACTATTTGATATATTCACAAAGACAAATGCTTCTTCAATTTCTAACTACTCTTGATTGATAGTTAGGATAGAATGCGTTTATTTTAGGATTTATTTTAGTTTTCACTGTGAATGAATGATAAACAAAAAAAAAATCTTCAAAGCATTTTCTGGAACAGTTGAGCTTGGATTACGACGTAATGTTCTAAAAGTCGAAGCAACACCTACAAGTGTTGAAATTGTGTGTGACAGAAATTTACTGCAACTGAGTGACATCGAAAAACAAATAGTGATTTAATCTCCTTTAAGGTCGCAGCTTAATGTCAGAAACAGAAATGCTATGTAGATCAAATCGGCTTTTGTTTATTTACTTTATTTTTAGTTTAAAAATGTATTGATTTTTTTTCTAGCTTCGATAAAGCAACGAATTCACATTTTGCAAATGCGAAACATGTTTCGTTCCAAATTCATCATAGTTTATTCGTTTCACTTCGTTTTATAAACACATTTCGAAAAAAAATTCGATTCCCATTCCGTTCCGCAAGGAAAAGGGAGAAAGAAATAGGCAGCGATAAAATGAGACCCTTCCTCAAAATTCTAACCATTATCATCTTACTGAAACAAAGTAAATTTATATTATGAATGAAACTTCAAATATTGAAAATTGAAATTTGGAGTTAGAACGAAAGGTCAATGTGTCAAGGATGTCATATGTCAAGGATTACTTAAGTTTAAAATATCACACCATCACGAAATAGACTTTCCTCTTACATTTTTATTTCAAAAATGTATGTAAAATTTAATGCTAAAAATTTGTTATCGGTTTTTTTATTAAATTCTCTCTTTTTAATAAGAATAAAAAAGAAAGTGGTGTGTGTGTGTTAGAACTTTACTGGTCACATCATTTAAATTAGAGCTTTCAAATTTAGTTTGGAAGGTAGAGAAGAGCATTTCGTAATGATTTTTTAAAAATTAATTTATTAAGAATTATCCAAGCTTTTTTTTCTTCTCATTTCTCCTCGGAAATATTATTGCACAAGTTATTCTTTTTATTTTCAGATGTTGTAAAAAATTATCTTATTAAGGCTATCAGTTTTGTTGGAAAAATGTTTTCCTTAATTTTGGTAATTGTACAAAAAATATTTTCTGTATAATTTCAACGATAGATTTCTGATTGTAATGAAATTCAAATCGTTTCCATCCTCTCATTAACTGTTTAATCGCCTGATTTTCTTCAATTGTTGAAATTGAAAGAAGTATTTTGATTATTATCCCCTAAGTTTATATTAAAAGGTGAAATTACATCACCATGAAAGACAGTGCTATTATAAAAAAATATTAACATTGAAATGTTTAGTGGTACTAAGTTACCATGCGATTGACTTCATTAAGACGGTGCATGTATATGAAATGCAGAAGACGTGTAAGGCTATTGAAATGATATGTTCTGAATTTCTATTATAATTTAAAATTTGAAAATACTGTGTTACAAAAATCACGGGCATTAAATTATGCATTTGAAATTTAATTGAAATTAAATGCAATTAATATTTCTGATGGACTAACTGGTTGCCAAAGATCACTAATGAATCAAAAAAAATTCTGTAAAAAGAAGAAAATAAAAATCTAAATATTTGCCTTTCAATGTTAATTATTCTTTGATTCAAAAACGTGAAAATTTGTTTAAAATAAAAAAAATGCATAGAATATCTCTATAGAAAAATAAAGAAGGAAGTATAAAAATATATTTATAGAATAATTCCTCTCGACTTTCAAAATTTTGCATATCTGTCAAAAATTAGCGAATTTTCTGTTTAACTTCATAGACCAAGAAACAAACCTGTTATTCAAAGATAAAAATTCATTTTATCTTTGAATAACTGGTTCTACAATTTGACACACTTCTTAATCTTTCAGTCATAGAAATACTAAAATCCATTCACATTTTTAATATGCTTGCATACGATGTATATACAAAGAAGACGCGTTTAATGATCGAAAAATTGGAACTCGAAATTCTGACGAATTTTCACATTTCAGACTTTCCGGAGAAAAACCCATTTTTCGGATTTTTTTTGTCTGTACATTTTTGCAATTATGTCTGAGAACGTGTCAACCCAAAAAAGTATTGAACTGGAGTGGTGGAAATTGGTATATCTTCTTAACATCAAATTTATAGATTTCTGACTATATTTGGATGAAGAAGACAGCGGTGGCCTGGTGGTAAGGTCTCGGCTGGTGAATCGTAGGTTTCAGGTTCGTGACCCGATTCCACCGAAGAACCGTCGTGTAAAGGGATCTGTTGCAGTCCATCAGACCAAACGTCCTCCCGTTGGTGTGGTGCGATATGAAGAGGGGCGTGCCAGCTCAGGTGTCGTCCTCGTCATCTGACCGCGGTTCAAAACAACGAGGTTCATCTCAAAATATCCCTAGTGTTGCTTTACAACGGGATGTTAATATAACTAAACTAAACAAAACTATATTTAGATGAAATCCAACTAAAGTAATTCTTCTTGTCTGTCTTTACACATGTAGACTATATAAAGTAGAAATCTAAATAACTATGGTGATGAAGTATAGTACAACCTCGAGTATCCGATTCGTGATTATTCGGTTTCTGTACTATCCGGCCTAGATTTCTTTTGTCATAATTAAATGAGGAAGGAAAGACTTGCATTTGCAACAATGCCAAGGCGCTGGACTCGCGCGTCTGCTACGATCCTCCTGCGCGTCGTGCGCAAAATACAAATTATTATCAATTACTGTAAAATATGTTGTCACAAGTTGTCAAAAAACACAAAATCAAAGAAAGAATTTGCAGTTGCGTCAATGTCACAGATTTCGTGTCCTTATTCTCTTATAAATAATATTTTTGTCATTGTAGTTTTGAAACTTATAATTTTGTTTTTTAAATATTTTTGTAATGTCGTTATAATTCCAATATTTAAAATAACCTTTAATAATCAGCATTAGCGTCCCTTGTTCCACATATAACATTAACATTTCGCTGATTTTTTTCTGCGCACAAGATATAACGCCAGAATTTTTTACCCTGAATTTATCCCCATACCTTCTTATAGTTTACATATAATTTTTTTTTCATTAGTTTTTTCAGCAAATGCCTCCAAACATAAAAAGTTATTTCATGCCCTTATTGTAGAAGTGTTTTAGATTTCTATAAATTACAGATATTTTTTTCACAGTATGTCTATATTTTCCATTTCTTTTCAAACTACCTTTTTCCTTCATCATCATTTTTTATTTACACCTGCCACACAGTATTATTAAATATCTTAAATATATAGATTAATGTAATAAATGCATTTAAAATATTTAATATGATCTATGTATTTAAAATATTTAATAACTGCATAATTAATTAAATATTTTTAGTACAAATATTTTTATGACTCCATTATATTTTAAATATCCTAATTATATATATATTGTTGCGAAATTTTCTTTACCGGGGTTCGTTTGGATAGTGGAAGTGATATGGTGTGTAGAACGCTCAATTAGCAGGCAGAAGTAGAATAAAAACAACGACGTTTATTTACACGAAGACACACAGGACAGCACAAAAGCGACAACTATATACAGCACAGAAGACGATTATCTTCACCCGAGACGTGTAGCATACAACAGCACACACAGCAGCATACAACCAGAATCTACTGCAGACAGTAGCGCACAGCTCAGTTCAGCAC
>JAPMOR010021768.1:44679-63130 GCA_026543865.1 Argiope aurantia
ATAAAATGTCATTAAAATGCATGTAAATGCAAATATAAAAATCAGTGTAATTTCCAAAAAATAGACTTAAAAACACAATTCTGAAAGTTTTGTAAAAAAACAAGCTTAAACATTAAGAATAAGAAAAAACAAAATTTTTAAAAATTCATTATTAAAAAGAATTTTGCAAAAAAAAAAATCGACTTTTTAACACATTCACTTTTATCACAGTCACTAGAAAGAAAAGTTATAAGAATAAGAAATAATGAAATTTATAAGAATAAAAAGTGGCAAAAGTTATTTTAAAATAAAATACAATTTTATTTGATCGAAAAATTAAGCTAACCTAATAAAAATAGTTATTTTTCAGATGTCTTTTAAATAAGTTTCGCAACATGGTTTATATTAATGCATGATTAATACTTCCGAAATATTATAAGATGTGTGCGCAATAACACAGTATTAATATATTGAAACATTTTCAATCTTAAGAAATCTGCAATATATTAAGAGAGATTTAGCATCTGCATTCTAAGAGAATATTCGCGTAGATTTACATTAATGCGTTTTAAAATTTATTTTCAATGAGTCAAAAAATTTGCTGGAACGATATCAAAAGAAAGTTGTATTAAACATAAAGATAATTTGACAGAAATGATTGATTATTTGCCACAAAAAGAGTTACTGAAGTAATTCATTCTGTCATTATTTTCAAATAAATATCTATGTATAGAAGTTATACAAATAACGATGATAGAAGGCTTGAAAAACTGAATTACTCTTACATGCACAATAAATATGTTCTCTTGAATTTAAAGTGTTTGTTATGAGATGCCTCTTGACCTCTTTCTCAACAACTTTTTGCATCTTTTACAGATAAATGAATATAATAAAGAATAGAAATGAAGTGTTGTCCCTCCCTAGTCTGGATTCCTTGGGAAAATGAGGTCCTTAAACTTCCATTCACAACAAGACCAAAGCTATCGAGACACAATTATGAAATGAGCGTTTGCGAGCTCATGAATTATTTCAAGTATTTGATTATAGAATATTTTTAATAACCTTTCATAAGATCCGAAAGTTGAAGAAAAGAAAGTGATAAGAGTTCTTAAATGTTTTAAAAGTTGTTCCTCTTGAGAAATTTTGAAGCAAATAGTAACGTATATGATAATATTGTAATTGAAATCGTCCGGTAAGTGTAAAAAGTCCGATAAACTCGGCACAGAATAACAACGCTTTACTCCATGAAAATACAAAGCACAGTTATTAAAAAAGACAGAAAAGGCATACACAAAACAAACAACATTTGAAGATACTAATATCATAAGCAGACACCAAATTTCTAAACAGAAGACAGCTCAGACCGAACAATTTAAAGCTCGCTCTGCAATCAAGAATCAAAAGACAGGAATAATTTTGCCCGTGCTAGTGCTTCCATAATATCGATGAAAAAAATCCAATCTTCAAGAAATATCGACATGATTCTTGTTCTTTTTAGAGCCTTTATTTTTGTCGCCAAGATCAAGGTTACCATTGATTTAGTATCCATTCAATATCCATTAAAGATATCTATAAATCTTCCTTTTCAACGATGAGGCTCATATTATGGAAAAACAAAATTATAGATTCGCAATAATATTCTCAATTTCGTTACGTATTGAAAACGTGTTAGAATAGAAGTCAGACCAAATCGATGAAGTTTTTCCTTAGAGCAAAAGGTCCCAATACAAGCCTATTTAGGTCATTTTAAGATGTCAACGTAATATTGCAACTTTGTTGGAGAAAGAATTTAAAACATAGAAGAGGTCATATCACTTAAGAGAAGTTCAATCGTGTTTATATGAAATAATATAAGGCAGGATTTTAAAGTAATATGAACACTCTATGAAGCAAAAAATCATTGAGATAAATTACATTATATTTTAGATAAATTAGCTTAATGCTTCTAGAGACGAATTAACCTAGCTTAGGAGGATATGCAATATGTTCTCCTAAGATTTATTCATATCAACGAACGTTTCTACATAAAATCCATGAATGCTTTATTATATTTCATGTATTCATTTGCAAATTATACATTATTGGATTATTATATAAGGTGCATATTATATTAATTATTTAAAAAATGAAGATAAATAGATGATTAGAGTTACTACAAATTTTTATATTTGCACAATTAATTTTTATTTAATTCACAATATTAATCCATGTTCCACCCTGTTTCTACTTAATGTTATATTATAAAATTGTAAAAATATAAAGTAAAAATATCGCTGCATTTCTGTTAATTTATACTACTTGAACAAAAGCAGGTAAGAATGCTAATAAATTGCGCCAAAGATGTACTTGAAGAGAATAATGAAAAATGTAAGCTAACTGCAGTTCTGAATTTATTTTATGAGTAATTAACCACCTTTGACGACCAGTTGGTCTCGTCAAGAATACTAGCTATGTTTCATTTCATTTAAATTCATAACTTGATGTCTATGATTTTCTCAACAAGTTATTTCTGAGCATCAAACTGTGATTGACTTTAAAGCTGCGTTATTTTAATAGTTTTATTGTATATTGTTATTGTGTATTTGAATCTTTATAATGGCGTCTCGTCCCAGGAAATCATATTCCACTCAAATCTTAAGTGTCTTCATTATCTGTTTCAAATTGCGTGTTGCCTTTTTAGTCTATGCAATTTCCCTTTCTGCTTCTCTACGTTCTGAGCAGATGTTAAACAGAACCTTCCTTACACATAGTTCACAACTACCAATTAAATATTGTATAACAAAATGAAAACGGTTTGAATTTTATTGCAAAAATGAAATATATAGTTAAAAATATGCAAAAAAGTTTAAAAAATTGTAAAAATAATTTGATGATAACAATAATTTGCAGATTTGAATAACAGTTAAGTTTATATCATTAAAAAAATAATATTTGGAGTTTTTAAGTAGTGTAAGAATCAAATTTATGCTATAATATTTTCAAAGTTTACGACAGTAAGATAACAAAATGTCGATGGTTTTTTTTTATTTATTAATGTTTTGCCACGTTCCAGATGCACATTGTTTCCTTCTAAAGTAAATCCGTGCTTACTGATAGCTCTAGGCCAAAAGACTTGTTCCGTAAGACGCATAGGTACATAAACACTGACACTTTCTTTTATAAGTATAAGTATATATATATATATATATATATATATATATATCAAAATTATTAACTGAATTTCTTTTAATTTAAAATCAAATTAATGCTACGAAACACTTTTTAGCTTTCAAACTGTTATATTATTATGTTTAAATGGCAAACGTCACTCAAATATGATAGGGATTTAAAATTGAAACACATTGAACTCGATATTCTAGTATATGTACACTATTTAATATGTCATGAAGATTTCTCTAAAAATATATTTAAATTTCTGTATCATCATGAAAAAGAAAGTTAATGAAAATGAACAAAAACACAACAAAACATTTCAAACTATAGTAGAAAATTGCAACCAATATTTTTATAAGATCTTCTGGATCAACCAAATATTAAAAATGATATTAAAAAATATATTAGACCAGTAACATATCAATAACATTCATATCTAAATTAAATTTTTCTTAAACGAATCGTTATTTGAATAATTTTCTGGATTATTGAATAAAACTTGCAAATTCCTGTTTTTAATTTTATTATGATTATTTGAATAAACATCAAAGCTTCTTTCTATTTAATATCTTATCACAGATCTAATGAATTTGTACATGGTATATATATTTTATGGTCTATTTTTAATTTTATTTCCCTAAATCGATATGGTTCATAATGTTTGCTTACAGTAATCTTTCATTTGTTTTTTAAGAATGAAAACATAATTTGAAACTTAAGCCTGTTTGCAAATCTTATGTGAAATATGGCAATGGAACTTTTCAATTAATGTTTATTAGAAATGAAAATTTAGGGCAATATCTAAAAAGTTTGAATAAGATAACCTTAATTAAATTTCGATTTGAAAAGGATATAAGGATTTGCATGTAAAAGGATATAATTGTCACTTGAAAACTGGGAATTTTGATTTATCAAAAGATTATGCTCTAAATAACAGTTTTTAACTCTGCAAAATCAGTTAAATATATCTTCTTTTTTTTTCATTTCAATATTTTAACAGCACTAGTGTTTTAAAATCTGAGCATTGTCTTAATTTGATGAAAAAATAACTATGAAATTAGGAAGTTACAGTTACTTTCTTTAAATTAATGATAGATGAAATATTTGTAAAAGAAATTTGCAGCACTTCATATCAAATATGGAATTAACGTTTTACGAAATACGCCGCTTAATGCTGCAATAGTGTCAGCATAATCTTATCAACTCATGCCAAATTGATTATTGAAGTGGCAAAATTTCAAAAGCTATTTCGAGATTTTAAGATTAAAATATACAATAGAATATTTTGGTTAATCTCAATTTAAATATTTCCATGTTATAATCCAATCATATCACTTCAAGTAAATTATCAAAAAGACTACAAGAGCTGAACGAGATATAAATGTCAGCCTACCCAATATTATTGCTTTCAAGCTACAATGAAAGTCTGAAAAAGCTGAAAGAAGGACATGATGATAAATATAAAAATACATATTCAATGTTATTTTATGATTTAACTCCTAATTATATTATAATATGAAAGGCTACAAAAAGAAGGATCTAATTGCAGTTTTAAGAATAAAATATTTAATATTTTAATTAAACTTCTATTAATGGTTTCTATCTACAATCGAAATATAGTGCATCAAATAAACTATCAGAGGGACTACACTATGAAAAAGTATTATAATGGAACTTTCATGAATTTTATAATCAATAAAATGCTTTGGTTTAACTGCATTTAGCATTTTCATCCTATGATAGAATCATTCCACTCAATCAGAAAGACAAAGCTACAAAAGCTGTACAATGTATCCAGTAAAATATTTTGATGTAATCCCATTTAATCTCTTCATGTTATAATAGAATTGTATTAAATAAATAATGGGAGAGACTATTTCACAGAAGTTGTAAAAGGAATAAAAGGCAAATTCAAGATAAAAAATATCCAATAAAATGTTTCATTTAACCACACTTAATGCCTTCATGCTATAATAGATTCATATCAATTAAAATATCAGACAGTCTAAATCACAAAAGCTCAACGAGGAATAAATTGACAATTTTAAGAATAAAATATCCTATAAAGTATTTTAATCTAATTCCAATTAATTCTTCATAGTTGTTGAAAAAATAAGTTGGGTGAAAAATAGTATTAATGACCAATATATTAAGAATTCTATTAATGACCAGTGTTTGAAAAAAAAAACTGAAAATGTATGGCAAGCACATATAATGATTAAGAGGAGTTATAATGATTTTATCAGAATCATCCCATATCGGGATGAAAGAAATCTTTCCTTTGCATTTTAATATTTCTCATAAAATATCTCTGTGATATGTGATCTAAATACTCTTTTATCATATAATGTTTTTTAAAAAATCTAAAAGTCATTAAACAGTTTATTAGAATCATCCCAAATCTGGATCCAATTTCTGAAGAAAATCTAGAACTTAGCTCTTCCTCTTTTTTCACTCTTGAAAAATATTTATTAATTGTTGTCATCATTCTGCATAAACTAAACTCTTACCTGATTTCTTTTCAGCCTCAACGCAGACGATTCCGCAAGAGGTAGCAAGTGGAAGAAGGGGAGAAGAGGGGAAATCAGAATCAGTAGTGTCCAGAACATTTCGAACGTCCTCCTATCTTGATTCCCGGTACCCAAGAGTGAGAACCCCCTCTTGCTCCACCTTCCGCCAAGTTCGCGTCGGCGCAAAGGTAGCAAGACCCCTGCGAACATCCTCAAAATAAGAACAAAAAAATAACAAGTGTCCGCCGAGAGGAAGCGTTCCATCATCCTCGAAATTAACATGCACCGGATACGTTTCACGGTAGAAATAGTTTTATTTCATTCTGAAGGGGGGAGCTGTGATTTCTTAAAACGCAGAAATGAAAGATGAGAAAAATAGTTTACAAAATTAGCAATTAACTTCCAGAAAACTTTCTGCCGGAGAAGATGAGTCCTCGTGATTAATTTATTTGAATTGTAATTAAAGACATTGTAGAAGCTAAGTTTATTAACGTTTTCTTCTTTTGACTTTGAATGTGTATTTGTTTCACGAGGATTTGAATGAATGCGCACGGAGGGAGGTAATTCATCAGCGGTGCATCATTTTTTTTCCCCATGCTTCATTATTTAGATCCCTTAATATTCTCTTAACTGAAGAAAAATAATAACTTTCCTTTTAAAAAAATGCTCTTAAATTACTATCTTGAGAATAGCTTTTCATCTATCTTAAGAGAAATAATATTTTGCTTAACAAAACAGGCTTAAGATCAGTAATCTCTGCTGATAATAAAAGTGTGAATGAGTGTGTGTGTGTGTGCGTGCGTGCGTGTGAGTGCGTGCGTGCGTGCGTGTGAGTGCGTGCGTGCGTGCGCGCGTGGGTTGGTGGGTGTTGATACTGATATATTGTAGCATGGTAGCATGTACTTGTATAACTCTTATCAGTCAACTTCCACGCTCTGTTTCATCTCGTTTAAGTGTGGAAATAGATGAGGATTTAATAAATAAATATCAAATTTTGGACAAAACGGAATTGTATAGATGTTCTAAATGTGCCGTATGATTTTAATAACACAACTGGGTGCAGTTTCGATTGAAATAAAATGAGAGATTCAAAGTGGTAGTTGATTTTAGATTTGTGTGTGCATGTTACATCTAGAGCTACCAAATTTGGTACACTTTGCACTTACCAAATTTGGTATACTTTGGAGAATAAAACTATGCACATTAGGATTTTTTTAAATGTTAATTAATAATATTATTAATTGATTTTTATCCCTTTTTTAAATATTACAGCTTAAAAATAAAGTTCATGCCATCTCAAACATTCAAAAAAATCCTTTTAATTATATCACTTTAGTTCCCATGCAGTTTACTTTTAATTTTTTTAATTCTTTTGTTTAGTTTCCTACAGTACTTTTCATAGATTGAATGAAATTCAAAGCATTTAAATGGTTTCACTATTTATTTAATTCTACGATTTTCTTTCGTTGTTGAAAGCTAAAGAAGAAATATTCTTCTCATTATCCGCGCATGAGGAATCAGAAAGTGAAAAGAAAGACCACATACTGCAATGTTCAATATTACCGAGACATGTAAGCTTACAATTAGCACTATAATGTCATGGGACTTGACTCCATTAAGAATGTTAATACAATCAATAAATAAAACAGGTGTAAGGCTATTAATGTAACACGGATCTAATATCTATAATAATGTGATGCAGAAAATTCTTTTGTTGAAAAATCATGAACATTAAATTATATATAACAGATTTAACTGAATTAAGTTAACATATTTAACTGAATTACTATTGCTGACTAAGCATAAGGCCATAGAAAGCAGTTAATAAAACAATAGAGGGCAGATTTATTCTTTTATCAATTTCTTTCATGGTATGAATTATTGCTCTGATACATTAATCAGAATTGAAAATAGATCGGGGGTTTTTTATTGTGTGTAGGTCACATTTTTCTACCTCATATACTATGTATAAAAAAAAGAAAATATTGTAATTGATAAAAAATGTGGACGCTGAGATTTTGATAAGTTTCCACTTCTTAAAACTACTCTAAGGGGACAAAAGGATTAAATAGGATTTTTAAAACTATATATGGTATTAAAAATTTAACTAAAAACTCGAAATCTCACCATGTTCGATGGCTATGAATTGATATACAAATCTTAGACCCCAAATTAGATTTCTATTTAATTTTGGAAGAAACATAATGATAAAGATAGATTAAATGTCATATACTTTATTATTCCGTTTAATAACGGAATTTAAGATTTGCATTACATTTTGAATGAAATATGACCATTAAATTAAAAAAAGACATATCTTTTAAACAAGATAATTGCAAATCTGTACCAAGTTTCGAATTAAAGAAAAGGGATCTTTGGCAGGAAAAGTAGTTTATAAAATGTAGAGTTACGTTGGAATGTTTTGATAAAATAGAGTTACTGAGATTAAAAGATTACTTTTTCCTGAATCAAATTTTTACTCATCATAGAATCTTCAAAATAACCGAAAGAAATTCTTTAGTAGAAGCGAGAAATACAACTGCACAGCAGTTGTAAGAGATGATAAATAATTTCTTTTAGCCGACCAGTGATGGAAACTCTAAGGTTGACTGAGTGGCTTCATTGAAAATTCTCGTTTTGTTCTTGTAGTTTTCAAAACTTTTCGAAGATTCTTCATCGTAGATTCTTGAGTTTGGGACTGTTTTATATATGTTTTTTATTGTTATTTGCATACATTTTTATTCCTACACTCTTTATATATTCTTATTAGATCATTTTAATCGCATTTCATTGTAAATATTTTATTAAAATCATTCCGTATTCTATATTAATTTTTGCTTTAGAAGTAAATCTTATTTTTCCTGTAAGTATTTTCTTATTTTCTGAAGGTTGACATGCATATTATATGTTTGTTTTTTTCATTAAGACATCTTGAATTGATAATGTCATCCTGTTTTCTGTTATGGAGTTATGGAGAGCTGCTATAAAAGCAAAAAGAAATACCCACTTTCGCACTCATTTATTCATTTACATGTGCCGGCATGTTGTTCCTTTTTACTAATTCATGTTTTAGCTTTCACTGCAAATTTTATAACGAAATTTAACTTCTTTTTAGCTATTGCTTCCTGTGTTAAAGTTTTTAAAATTGCCTTAGATACTAAGTTACATCTGTTACATTCTGTTTGCAAGTTATCATAAGCAATGGCTCAACCATCTGAACACCTTATTACAGGGTACTCTGTTAAAAGATCAAGAAACTCAGGGTAGGCATCAGGACAGATAAAATTTGCAATGGAACATAGTGCCGTAAACTGCATTGAGAGGGTGAAAAATCGCGAAACGCGCACACAGATCACGAGTCTAGAAGGAATTATCAATGTACATAATGCGCACATGTGGGTGATGGATAACCCCCATGTCAGTGCACCGTGGAAATTTCAACAGAAGTTTGGTGTCAACGTGTTGACAGGGTTACCTCTTACACAATGTCCACGTCATGTTGCCTGCAAATTGATTATCTCTTGGAGTCATATTTGCTGACAGAATGGGACACTTCGTTTTTCTGATGCACTTCCTCCTGGAAATGTTACAAAGTACTATATCGACCACAGTGCAATAGGCATGGGGTTATGCAGGTTGGCATATTTTTGATGCAAGAAGTATAATTGTCTCGATGTTACAAACTCAAAGGGTTGGAATGGACGCTTCAGGCTCATTCCCAGGCCTCCAATTTAGCCGTATCTTAATCCATGTGACTTTTCTTTATGTGGTCACCTTTGATTACTCGTTTAAGCGATGTCTACGGACACGATGGAGGATCTGATAAGGCAGATTGCTTTCTTTGTCGTAGACATAAAAGAAAACTGGTATCATCCAGCTTGTCCGGAAATCGTTTTTATGCCATTGTAGACTATGCAATGACATCAGAATAGGTCTTCTCAACAAATCTTGCAACGCTCGTTTAAATAACTCTTTTTTAATTATTATTGTGTTATTTGTCATTCCAGTGTACTGTTGAAACTTGCGTGCATTTTTTTCATTCTTCCAACATGGTTTAAGATACCATGTTCTATTGTAATTTTTATTTTTATTTTTGTCAACTAACAACACTCAGAGTTTATTGGTCCATTAAAAGCATATCTGTTTTATGACACTATTCCTCTTTCCTAGAGGAAATCTCAAAATGGGGTAGCTATGTCCTACTGATAATGGGACGTGCCTGTTACAGGCGCATCGCACCGTGGACAATGATGGTTCTTAGAATCCAGAGTTAACCACAGTTCTCAATTCACAACATCAGCTCATTAACCACAATTCTGGCCTATGCTGTCTCGGTGATCCTGTCATTCAGATTTATCTAGATGCCTTCGAGCTGGGTGGATTTACCTTTTATGATGTTATAGCACTATGTTTTATAAATATATGTGTATATATATTGTTAAGGAAAAAATTCTGCCCTGAAAATTCCGTAAATTTAAAGGGCTCTCTTGTAGCGAGTTTATAGTGATACAATCAATAGGCCTTAATAATAAATAAAGACGTTTATTAACATGATGGCACGAATACATATAAGGTTGAATTATGATTCAACTTGTTAATAATTGAAAAGTAGTTTAGTAAAAATAAACATTTAATTAGAATAAAGATTATATGAGCGATACACGTCTTACTTCGGTTTAACATCTTACTCCATTACATATTGATGCCAATATTCATTTACAAAATATATTAAGATGAATACAATTACGATTATTTAATCGATTCACTTTATGTGAACCTTACATTCGGCCCCGCTCAATATAAAATTTAGACAGTCAAAAATAAATTTTAAAATTGAAGCGTAAAAGAAACAAAAATTTTGATGACAGCTCAGTAGTTCTCATTCTCTTCGTCTGTGCTGTTCTCTTCGTTGGTCGGTGTATTTCGTTTAAAGTAAGGACGAAGATGTTGTACGTGAACAACCTTGACAAATTTGTTCTGTTGTGTCGTAGACTTGATCTCGTAGCACACGGCCCCGACTGGACGCACAATCACAAATGGTCCTTTGAAAATGGAAGAAAGTTTGTGATCTCCTTTCTTCGGCCAGTCGTACAATACGAGATCTCCTGCCTTGAAGGAATGGGATCTGCGGTGGAGATCAAATCTCTTCTTGTTTTCCAAATGTGTTTCATACACATTATTTGACGCTTCGGCCCTGGCCAAACTTAAAAGGTCTAGTTGGTCTTCACGTGGAGTGTCATCTATGAAGCTACCAAGGTGAAGTTCACGGGGAAGGCGTGGCTCATAACCATGAAGTAAATAGAATGGGGATTTCTTGGTGGAATTTTGTTTTGTAGTATTGATTGCCAATGAGGCGTTTGGAAGTAATTCGTCCCATTTATTCGGGTTTTTGTCAATCATTTTTTTCAAAGTGGACACAATTATGCCATTGGCTCTTTCAACAATGCTATTAGCTTGTGGCGAATAAGGTGGAGTCGTTGATTGTGTGATTCCATACTTTTGAAGAAACCGCTGAGTGTGACGTGCGGTAAATGCTGTTCCTCTATCAGATAAATACATACTTGGCGGTCCATATCTGAGTATTATATTATGATACAGAGCATCAGTCACTGTATGAGCGGCGAGAGATGCAGAAGGTGTTGCGATTACATAGCGTGTGGCGTGATCAATTTGTACAAGCATATTTGTGTTTCCGCTTCTTGTTTCTGGCAAACAGATTACGTGATCAGCGGACACAATTTCCCAAGGTGTGGACGGAATTGGCAATTGCTGCAAAAGACCATAGGCATTAGCAGTGCGTCGGTTAACAATTTGGCATTTATGACAGCTTCGAACATATGCTTTGCAGTCCTTGCGCATGTTTGGCCACCAATAACGCAATTGTAAATTGTGAAGAGTTTTTTTTGCATCCATATGTCCAACATCATCGTGACAGGCAATCAAAGTTTGTTCTTTCATCGCCTTAGGGATCACTACAACAGGTCTCGATTTTTCGTCTTTCACTCGCACAAGAGTATTGTTATCGATATTGTAATTGCATATGACTGACATTGTCTTTTTGCTTGGATTTTTCTCTTTGAGTAAGCGAAAAATATACTGACAAAAGTCATCTCTTTTCTGTTTCGCACAAATTTCAGATTCATAACTTGCAGTAACTGCTAAACAAACAGGTGGTGTTGGGTAACGTGAAAGGTGATCAGCAAAGACATTTTGCTTTCCTGGCCGGTGCTCAGTTGTAAAATCAAATTGAGCCAAATCTACTAAATATCGCGCAAATTTTCGATTAACTGCAGATTTTGCAATTACATAAGCAGTTGTATAATTGTCTGTGATGAGTTGAAACTTGTGGCCAAGGAGATAGAGTCGAAATTTTTCAGTCAATGCCCAATGTACAGCAGTACATTCCAGTTCGTTACTGTGGTAGCGTGTTTCAGCATCTTTTAATGTACGCGACGCATATTCAATGACATGACGCTTGCCGTTCTGTTCTTGGGATAAAACTGCACCGAGTCCTGAATAAGAGGCATCAGTTTCTACAAAAGTTGGTAGGCCTTGTTTGAAATACGAAAGAATGGGAGCGGTAGTAATTGCAGATTTCAAAGTTTCAAATGTTCGCTGTTGATCATCAGTTAAAACTATGGGAGCGTTGCTGGTCTTCTTTTCTAAACCTTTTAAAACGCTTGTAAGTGGTTTGGCTATCATAGCATAGTTACGAATATACTTTCGAAACTGATTGGCAAACCCAAGGAAACTACGGACTTCATGAATTGATTTGAGAGTTGAATAACGTTCAATTGCTGCTATGCGTTCCGGATCAGGACGAACACCATCTTGAGAGACAATACGGCCAAAAAGAGAGATTTATGGTACTGCAAATTGCACTTTTTCTTGTGTCAGCTTGAAACCAGCTTTTTGAGTTGCTTCAAGGATTTTACAAATCACTTTGAGATGGTAATTGAAGTCATCATGGGAAGTCGATATATCATCAATATATGTGTTCACATTGTAAGGTGCTAAATGATCGTAGGCTAATTTAATCGCTCGTGTCATTGTAGATGGGCCATTTGTGACACCAAAAGGCATTCGAAGAAATTCATAATGTCCGTCAGGAGTGACAAATCCAGTTTTGTAGGTGTCGGTCTCTTTTATGCGAATGCAGTTAAATGCAGATTTTACATCCATTTTAGAATTGTAGCGCCTGCCTGCAGTGCGTTGGATAACGTCTTCCATTTGGTCAATTGGGTGCGGATCAATTTTCGTGATAGGATTGATAGTGCGAGAAAAATCTACCACAACTCGCCTTGGAGTACTTTCATGGAAGGGCTGCTCCACAATAAAGGCAGGGGCTGCGTACGGTGAGTTGGAATGGCGACAAATTCCTTGTTTTAACCATTTTTGAATCTGCGTTTTTAGAAACTGGCGATCAGGCTCTGAAAGTCTATACGGTCTACATTTAATAGGCTTTTCATGCTGCAATTCAATTTTGAATTCCACATATGGACATAGTCCAATGTTGTCATCATTAGAATAGAAAACGTCAGAAAATTTTCTAATTACTGCATCAAGTTGAGCTTGTTGAGTTGTAGAGAGTCCTGTGGATTTAGGGATAAGTTTTGTTTCGGATGAAACTATATTAGGTGCAGCTTCCGGCAAGGTAACATCATCTAGTGAGGGTTGATGATGAGCGACGCAGTTGATACTAGGTTTTGAAGCATGAATACATTCGTACAAATGAAATGAAGTTGGAGTAGAAATACATAATGAACCATTAGGTTCATAAGTGCATCTAGCTTGAATCTGTTGCTGCCAATCGAATCCTAAAATAAGTTTAAATGGAAGCTGGGAGCAGATTCCAATTTTAGGCATCATATGTTCCACATTTCCAACAATTATATTTAAAGAAATCCAACCAATTGGCTTTATTTCATGGTCAACAACTTGGAACTGTCCATCAGTCCACGGGTGAATAACAATATCGTTTGGAACACAAGATTCTTGAATGACAGTAATGTCTGCACAAGGATCACAGAGAGCTTGAATCTCCGTATCATTATTAATTATAACAGGTATTAATGCACGCCTTTTCGTTTCAGTTCTAATACAATTTATGGAATGATTATTTGCAGCTGTTGATCTTCCAGATGTCGAATTGCGATTATTGTTGTTGCGGCGGGAATTTGAAGAGTTCAAACTGGTGGTTTCGACTAACGTGTTATTATTAGAACTAGTTGAACTGCTAGCAGACGGGAATTGAGAACTAGTTTGACTGTGAGAATTCTGATTTTGTCGTGACGTATTTCTTGGTTGAGCTATGGTTGAACCACGGGTAGGAGGTGGTAAACTACACATAAAAGAAGCATGGCCTTTAATTCCACATCTCCAACAAGTAATATCTCGAACGTCGTCAGTTATTGGATTGTATTTACGATGCTGATTATCATATGTATTAGAAGATCTAATTTGAGTTTTCGGAGAATGTTTCTTATGCTCTTGTTTTGCACTACGAATAGCATAAAGTGCAGTTGCCCTATCAATTAATTCTTCAACCGTATTAGAATTTTGAGTAGCTAATGCAATTTGCCATTTTTCTTCTGTTATATCACCTATGATCATAGAAATACGGTCAGGTTGGGGAATAGTAAAGGGAGCTTTTTCCAAAAGAGCATCTTTTGAATAAATATAATCGACTAAACTTTCATTATGTCTCAATTTTCGTTCACTTTGGTGAGCCAAAAATTCTTGCATTGTTATACGTCTTTTGAATCTTGAGGCGAGAGCATTTTTCCAAGTATTCCAATCATTTAAATTTTTTCCTGTTGTTAATTGCCAATTTTTAGCAGATCCCGAGAGACGTGAAATAGCATTTGTTAATTTTAATTCGTCGGACCAGTTAGCTAAAGCTGAAATTCTTTCCACCTCATTTAACCATTCGAGGGCATTTTCAATTATGTCTCCCTTAAATATTTGGATTGAATTTGCAGTGTCATTTGTAGATGTGATTTGAATCACATTCGGAGTTATTTGCCTTTCTAAAAATTTTTTTTGCGTTTCCATCAATGTGGAAAAAATAGCTGCGATATTCGGATCTATTTGAGAAGGAGGTGTAGGAATTGCTGCTTGTGTAGAAGAATTACTTAAAAGTTCTACTTGTTTTCGCAAAGACTCAATTTCTGTCAATAATTGTGCATTATCAGAAAATGTCTCCTCTTCATTAAAAAATTTCATGCGACAAGCATTTAATTCATCCAAAGTTCCATCATTTTTTCTTTTTTTATTATCCTCAACAATACGCGAGATTAAATCATTTTTATTTCCTGTTTGCAAAAGATTTCTGAAACGCAATTCTTTTTTCAGTTGAGTCATCGTTAAACTTTGTAGCGGATGCGCTTCTAAAGAATTAAAAATAATATCATCACTTGTTGACATTTTTTTTTCGCTCAGGGATTCTAGACAAAATAAAGAATTGGGCGAAAATGGATTGGCGCCGTCTTGTGTAAGAAGCAAACGCGAAGTAATTTAATTCTTCGGAATAAGTAATATTCGTAAAAAGGTTATCAGAATATTCGTACTTATTTTTCTTTTGATAAAGAGTTTATTGATACTTTAAAGAAATTCACTTACTTTGCGGGAAGTTGTCGTTGTTTGGAGATCATTCAGGCAAAAACAATCTTGGCGAGATTCTAATCCTTGGCGAGGAAGTCTGATGATTCCAGTTAGGCTTAGCAAATGCGTAAAATTTTCAAAAGTATTTAAAGGTTTAACTTTGAAAAGGTTCTTTAGATTCCGACTACGCCATATAAGGTTGAATTATGATTCAACTTGTTAATAATTGAAAAGTAGTTTAGTAAAAATAAACATTTAATTAGAATAAAGATTATATGAGCGATACACGTCTTACTTCGGTTTAACATCTTACTCCATTACATATTGATGCCAATATTCATTTACAAAATATATTAAGATGAATACAATTACGATTATTTAATCGATTCACTTTATGTGAACCTTACATACACCAACGACAGAACACAGGCCAAGATGTACACAAGCAAGGCAGAGCAGCAGTTACAATAAATAGCAGCCCACAAGTAATAATCGGTAGTAAACAACCACAACAGCACATACACAAAGGAGCCAGACAGAACTCAACAGGAAGTAGCTACGTACATTTCTCCAAACGCCTGCTATTCTCGCTCGCTTCAGCTGTACTCAACTACCATTCTCAATATTAAACATCTGGTTATTCAACTACCATTCTCAATACTAAACATCTATTTATCCAACTACCATTCTCAATATTAAACATCAGGTTACAACACACGACTAGGTGCTTCTTCACCGCTTGTTCCTTAGAATAGGTACAGGGCTCGATTTTCAATCTACTAATCGCTTGAGTCCACTCAGCGCTTGCACTTCGCTGAACTGATCCAAATAATCCGTCACTGACTCAGCACACATTCTAACTCCAGCTTGGTCTATCGGCATTTTACAGCTTTCGAAGCAGAGCAAAGAAAGTTCTCGAAGTTCATTATTCGCCTCCTATCGGTCCTATCGCCAAAATTCCTAAAGATACTAATCGCATCCGTTTTGTCACCAATTGTCGCCAGACCCGGGCTTCATTGTTCTGACATCTGTTCAAAATCCAATAGAGCTGTCTCCGTAAAACTATCTTTCCTACGATGGAATTAACTTTATTGTGAAATTATATATAAACATTGATATACTGTAATACTGCAACATGAATGTTAATAAATCTTCCTAGACAACTTCTATGCTCCGTTCACCATTTTGTTTAAGTGGTAAAATCGATGAGAATTAAATAAATAAATATCCAATTTTGGACAAAGCGGAATTATCTAGATGTATTAAATATGGCATCTAGATAATTCCGCTTTGTCCAAAATTGGATATGGCATCTAGATATGGCATCAAAATTAGATATGGCATCTAGATTTGGACAAAGCGGAATTATCTAGATGTATTAAATATAGCGAGTTTATAGTGATACAATCAATAGGCCTTAATAATAAATAAAGACGTTTATTAACATGATGGCACGAATACACCAACGACAGAACACAACGAATTAATAACATAATTGCATGCAGTTTGGAAAGAAACAAAATAATCGACTCAATGTAATATTTGATTTTATTAAGAGACTTGTAGATGTGCACCAAATTTTGAGCGAAACCGGATTATCTAGATATTTTTAATGTGGCATAGGGCCAGATCAGGTGTCATCCTCGTCATCTGACCGCCATTCAAAAGTATGAGATCCGTCCCAGAATAGCCTTGATATTCCTTTCAAAACGGAACGTCAATACAACTGAATCGAACTGAACTTATTCCTTCTATTAGTTGGATGCAAGAGATATTGAAAACATAAATATTATATAATATTAGCCTACATAAAACATACAAACGTTTATGTTGAGATTTGCATATACATACATAGATGAATTGATATTAAATGTGATTTTTTATGTTAAAAAGATAATGTAATACCGTCTGACAAAATTTATTATTTTTTTATCAATGAATAAATTATTTCATTTTCATAGCATTTCTGTATAGATTTTATCGAAACGTTTCACCAAACTCTTGTTAGAAATTCAAATATTTTTATTTAAATAGAAGCTCTATAGCATTCCCTTCCTGTGTTTCTTTCAGAACAAAGAGTAGATAAAAATAAGAATCAAAACTTAATAATATTTGAAGACATTTTTAATATGAATGCATTGATAAAAATTCAAATCGAAATTTATACGAAATTTTATAATACCACAAAATAATTTTGTATAGATTTTTGAATATCTATTTTGATTTTTTAAAATTGATTTGATTTAGAATTAATAATTCGCCTTTTAGTAGCTCATCGATTATTTTTCTATGCATTGTGCATTTATCTATCACATTTATTCTGCTTTCTAGCAATAAAGAAATCTGGGATGAAATATATTTTTTGAACTCAAATTACCTTGAAATATTTATTTAATTTTGTTACATTCACGTCCCGTTGAAGGCTATTTAAGGGCCGCTTTGAGATGAATCTCGAAATCTTAAGCCTGGGTCAGATAACAGAAGCGACTATCTGAGGTGGAGCTTCCAATCTTTTATACCACGCAGGTGAGAGCGCGAGTAGTCCACGAGTGAAGTTAGTGTGCACCAGGCTCCTATCACGGCGAATCTTTCGGATTTCAAACCCAAAACCCTCCATCTCGAATCCCAGACATTATATGTTGGCCGCCCTTTGAAGTATTAGGCTCAAAGTTAAATGTTGAGGAAACAGACAACCAGCATTTTGACTAGTTTGAATACATAGTCAAGTATAATATTTATTAAGAATGTAGTTTCATTTTATATGATTCAGCTTGTCAGGGTTTTTTTTTTTCCTCTTTAATCCTTTCTGATGTAGCTTATTAGAATTATTTTAATAAAATAGGTATTAGTATGAGATTGATTGGCGATCTCAACATAGATATCATTGTAAAAAAATAATTAACTCATTTCCCTCTGGTGGTGTAGCCTCCTCATTTGGAGGAATCAACCATCTGGTGCATTCGGTTTGTGAGGAAAACTTCCCTGTTAATTTTAAAGATTTCTAAAGGTAGCAACAATAATTATTATTGTCTTAGGTTCATAAACATTTTAAATAATTTAAACCATTCGAAATATTACAAATACGCAATTTTATTATAACATTAGTAGAAAATACACAAACTAAATCTAATATACACTGGTGTGCAAAACTTAAGCAACAGGTATGTTTTTTGCCATAACTTCACGAGAAATCATCTGAGAGACAT
>JAPMOR010021768.1:68130-80342 GCA_026543865.1 Argiope aurantia
TTCTTTAAGATTCTACTTTAGTATCAGAAAATTTGCACATTAAGCAAGTCCTATCTTATTTAAATGAATGGAAAGAACCACCGGGAACGGTCTGTCCAAAACTTTCTTGCATGGAATCGGGTTATAATAGTTATTATCTAATATTAACTTTCGGCGTGAGTTTAGCATTTTTACTGAACTATCGTGTCATCCTTGGCGATTAATCTCTGGCATGCAGTATCCGAAAATCGAATGAGTGTTTTAGATGCTTTTTTTCCAACCAATTAAAACAAATATTTGATACAAAACTATACTTTTAGTCCAAAATCGCCTATCAAATTTGAAATATTTTAGTCGTTGCGATTATCGCATTTACATACTACTGAAATTAGAAACCGACGTTCGGCCAACCCCTTGCCGGATTTAGTTCAAAATTTGATAAGTTTCTACAATATGGATATTAAATATATATATAACGAATTTTATCCATGTAGCTAGCTCTCTTCGTTTTGTGGATATCGTATAAAATTATATTCGAACAGCTGGACAGACAGACTTCCTCGGGACGAATTTTGCTCAAAATTTGACGGAAATCTACAAATTTGGTGCAAAGACAGTATACCAAGTTTCATCCATCTAGCCCAACGCGCTTTTGAGTTATTTTTGTCACAGACAGACAGACGAATATTTTCCAAAAATGCGTTTTTCAAACTCAGGAAGGTTTGATAAAACGAGATTCGTTGAAATCTGGAGCTCGAATTTTTTGACGATTGCAATACTTTAATTGTACTTCATGTACGAGAAAGTAAAAAGGAATTTGTGGTTTGAATCGATTCTGCTGTTTTACTCTTGTTCGAACGATAGTTGTTTATGATTTTTTTTATATATAATTGCTTTAAAATGGCCCCAAAAATAAGGGCATATGTTTTTTTTTCTTATTGTAATCATTCAAATATGTTAAAGTTTGTTTTATAAACATATATTCATCTCCCATTTCATTGTTACAGGAATACCGTCGGTATTCCAGAACTAGAAAATTAAGATATTTTTTCTCAGTACGGCCCCAATAATAAGAGTTAAGTTTTTTCTCACTGTGTACACCCATTCTTGTTGAAGTTCTTTTCATATGTGTCATTCATCTCCCATTTTATATTCTCAAACTCAATAGTCGCTTTCCTTTAGCTTCAGAGATCTTTGAGAGTCGAACAAAGGAAAGACGACCACAAAAATAGTGGTTACGTTTTTGTCTCTTTCTACTTAATAAAGATTCATTGAAATCTGGAGCTCGAATTTTTTTATATCAACATGCATGTTTTCATCTTCCATTTCTTTCCTTCAAACTGGTTTAACCTTTTCCTTAAACTGGAATGAAATTTTAAGGAAAGATCAATTCCGCTTTCAACATGTTCGAAGAGAAAAATATATAATTCATGTTCTTCACGTCTGTTGTTCCTAATATGCTGAAACTTGTTTAATATACTGGTAGATTCAAAACACCGTTAACATTTGAGCATTCAATAATGCATGAAATAATGTAGGTACAGAGGTAAAAATTGACATACCTGCTTGAAATGGTATAGGATTCTATTGCAATGGTGCAAAAAATGGAAAAAGATGACAAATAATTGTCTAACATACTCTGGACCGACGAAGACAATTTCGCACTCCGAGGGTCTAACAACTGTAGAATTTGAGCAATTGAAAATCCTAGAACTGTCGCAGAAACCACAATGAAAGACCAGAAAGTGACGGTGTGGTGTGGATTTATCAAACCTATCATGACCGGACACTTTTTCTTCGAGAGGTTCTGCTTTTCAAATTTGGAATGTGACGTTCGAGGTACGCCTATATGTTACAGAATCGCATCATGCTTAGCTTGACTGATAAACAACTGCAGGAAAGTATTACTTTTATGCAAGATGGCGCTCCACACCATATTGCTACAAAGATCTCTTGCGTACATCGGTTGGTGAGGATCGCATACTGAGCCGCCCCTGCCATCATGCTTGGCCTATCAGGCCCCAGATCTCAATTCATGCGATTACTGGCTGTGGGATTACCTGAAATCGCAAGTCTACCACTGTCTTTCAACCTCATTAGGGATGCTAAAGGACAACATCCGATGACAATTTCTCGTTACACCTACAGATATGCTGTACAGTGCTGTTCACAACATTGTCCCTCGACTATGAGCATTGTTGGTGAATGACTGCCGATATGATATGCTGAGCATTTGCTATAAAGAGCATAGTCTTTGTTAAAAATCAATTATTATGCTAATTATTATTTTTGTTATCTTATGGAGCGCCATCTGTTGGACATTTTTGCACTTATTTTATTATTTATTTATTTATTGTAATTTATAGTTTCAAATATACTTTAACTCGTTTAATACGCACAATTTCTTCTAGTATTTTGTCTTATCATACTGTTTTAAAGTTCACCATAAATTAGAATGATATTTAAAATAAGGCCTCTTTTTATTACTTCAAGTCGATATAAACCGAAAATTAAGTGTTACATTTTCTTCCAATCTTTTGGGCAAGTGAGCTGAAAAATAAACATGTTTGATGCACATATTTTTTCTCCGATTTCATCTTACATAGTTGATGAAACGCATTTTTTTTATTCGAATAATATTTACTAAAAGACAAATTGAAATATCATTTTAGTGAAATCATGCGAAAATATATGTCTATTTTTTCTTGCCATCTAAGGGTCCTAATAGGCTGAAACTTGTTGAATATATATATGGTATAATATATTCATCATTCACTTGATCCTATCAAACAATTTCAAGGTTTTCTATTAATTGAAATATTTTTAAAATTACAATTTAAGCATCATTAAGGCTAGATAACCCAAAAAATGCATCCTCCACTTTCTAGTAATCTTTAATTCCGAAGAGACCGATACTTGTTATAATATATACATATATATATATATATATATAGTATTTTTATTGAAATAAATAATAATTTTGCTGGATTTTTAACAATAGGTTTCATTCTTGTACTTAATTTCGATTCGTTTTCATTGTGTCGTCAACAATTTAATTATGTATTGTTCTCCCATTGTTGAAAGTTGAGAATCTGTTAATTATTCGAATAGTCTATTGTTTATCCGTCAGGAGAGCACTTCCTGTCAAACGTCTTCGTTTGCGGCCATCTTTATATAGAAACAGGTTTTCGGTAGGACAAATTCATTTCGAATAAGAATAATCCGATGGGATTGTGAACGCTTCTTCGCTTTATTTTTAGTTTAGTTAAAATAACGTCCAATTTTAAAGCAACACTAAGGTTATCTTGGGACGGACCTCGTAATTCTGAAAGACGGTCAGATGACGAGGACGACACCTGAGCTGGTACTCCTTCCGCCAAATCTCTGTATCACACCAGCGAGAGGACGGCTTCGACAGGTTTAACATGCACTAGGCTTGCTTACACGACGATTCTTCATTGGAATCGGGTTTTGAGCCTTAACCCTTGGAGTCCGAAGCCGAGACCTTACTACCAGGTCACAGCGACCGTTTTTCTGGACTTCTGTTTGAGGTGATAAAAAATGCAGTTTCATTTTCTCGCTTTAGTCGCAGTCTTTATATTCGATAAGTTTACTTCTTTTATATTTTATTAGCTTTTTCTCAGATTAAAATGGTCTGTGTCTTAAATTTTATCATCTTTTAAAATACCCTTTCAGTTTAAGAAAGAAGAAACTTTAAAATCGCTAGCACATAAAATTCTGCATCACGTTGCACGAATATTTTTACATATAAGTTTGCTTTAATTATGTTTCAAAAGGTTGTGCACACTAAAAATAAGTTACAAATCAAATTGTGATTTTTTTAATCTAAAAATTGATAGTATGATAGTTGTTGAATTTTGTGCTTGGAAAAGTAAATAAATAAAAAAGGTAATAATAACTTCGAAAAGTTTTCATGCGTGTTTAATAATGAACATTTTACTTTATATTAGAATGTAAACAATCTCTTATAAAAATTATGAAACAATTACGATTGAATATACTATCTCTTTTATGTTGAACTAGACAGGTTACATTACGTTTTCTAGAAAGAATTGGGTGTTAATTACGTACATTAATTTAATACAAATGAAATGAAGACGATTACTTTTGGGGCATGAATGTATCCTACTTTAGATTCCTTAATTCATTTTTTTCTCCTTATTATGCAATCGTTAGATTTACAAATAATTATTCGATTTCTCCATTTTATTCGTGCTGTTCTTTGTATGCTCATGGGCAGAGAGATATCAAATATTTTCAAAATTTCAAGTACTGAAATAATTTTGAGCTAGTGAATTATTTTTTGAATTTGTTTTCACAAATTAAATGTAATAATACCATATATCGAAAATTTGGCACTAAGTGTGCCAGTGCAAGAAACCTGAATGAATTTCTATGTATCTATTAGAAGTGAACGCTTCCTATGACAATCTTATTCTTTAGCAACTGCCATAAACGAAAACATTTGGCGGGAAGTGTTCTCTTGACAGACAAATAGTATATGAGGAATCAGAAAGTGAAATTACAGTACAGCAAAAGAACACATGAAATTTGGAATAAATTACTGAGATATTTAATTTGTTTTTTTTTAACCCGATTACACCGAAGTACCGCCTTTTAAGCAGATTCGGTGCACGCTAAATGTTGGTTCAAAATTATGTCGCCCTCTTCATCTGACCGCGGTTCAAAATTACGAGGTCTGCCGCAAAATAGCCCAAGTGGTGCTTTAAGACGGGAAGTTAATATAAGCTATTTTTTAATAATAGTATATTGCCGTGATTAATAGTTTCATCAGGCAAATTTCTAGTTTGTTAAGAAAATTATGGTCATTTGTATACATAGATAATTTAATTTAAATTAAATGCAACTAGTATTTTCAGCGATCCAGCTAGTCATCGATAAAAACTAGCTTGTAACGAAGCGGATTTTTTTTTTCATTCAAATAGGATTTTTTGATATCTAAATTTCCATCAAGAAATTTAATAGTCAGAAAATGAATTTGCCAAGGCACATTATTACTTTTGGATTTTCAATACATCCAAAACCAGTATCCAAGTCTATTAAAACCATTATACAAGTCTATTAAAACATCTCGCAAAAGGGGATAGTTTGGTTTCAGCTAGTTAAAGTCCATGAAATCAGTAAAAGAGTCTTCCTAGCCACAGTAGCTTTATCTTGTAATCCTGAAGAAAAATATATATTTTTTTCTTCCGTCCCAGTATGTTAAAAATTTGCTAAGCCCAACCACCGACGGGATTACTCTTCTCTTTCCATTTTCTCCTTTCGCCTTCTATTTCGGAATGGGGCATCTAAAAGGGGGATTACCACTTCCTCGGTACTCCGCTAAGAGCACGGAATTCCACAAATCGAATCATTCTGAGGATTTGTTAAAAGCTGAAGACTTTTTCCAGTTTTCTCCACTAAGAAATGAAAATGACAGCCACCATTTTTCGAACATCACTTCGAATTTTGTTTCTTTTTAAACACTGCCTTGCCAAACGATTTTTTTAATGCAGTGATGATTAGGAGAGATTTTTATATTTTTTTATTTCCTTCAGCGTCCTTCTAAAACTTTCTTTTCTTTTCTTTTTTTTCCATCTATAATGCATCTATCAGAGATAATAATATATTGGAAGGAATGTACATAAGGTCACAAAATTTCTGTACCATTTTCTATACTCTCTTTCTTTATTTGTAGAGCTGTTTCAATTTCTCATAATTTTTGTTCAAATTGAAATAGTTCGTCACGCTAATGTTCTAGACTTTTTAAAATAATAATTTCATATTATCAATAACTAATTGGTGAGGCTATAAATTATTTTTATATTACTAGCCGCCTTTGGTGACCAGTTTGTCCGCCAAGATTATTGAGTTTTTAGGCTGTTAATTATTAATATGGGATGCATTTCATTAAGAAACATTTCTCCTTATATTAGTGTCCCAAACTTTCTCATCGCGCTATGAATGGCCTTACTTGGGTTTGCAAACTTGCAGGCTTATCTATTAGCCGTCTATGTCATCGGTTTCAGTCGTACCATAGCTCTGCTACACCCCAAGCCGGGACTACGCCCTCATATCTAAAATATTATTACAATTAAATGAAAAATGGTATAGATATGAAATTTATATCATTAAAAGGTAATTTTTTTTATCTTAAGGCAATATGAAAAGTATTTTAACTATTAAATGAAAAATGGTACAGATATGAAATTTATATCATTAAAAAGTAATTTTTTTAAGCTTAAGATAATACGAAAAGTATTTTTATATGATAATTGTTTTGGAAAATATGAGTATGAATTTCCGTAAGCAAGTCATAACGATTATAGTTAGACTTAAAACTAATATGCGGGCTCCAAAATTGAAAAAAAAATTTGGAGCGAATTCTCGCCAAAGATAATCGGGTCTTTTTTTTTTATTGCAACTTTAAAAGCCATTTGTTAGCATTTCTGTGTTATACAATTAGAATTGCAGACTTTTAGGGTTTGGGAGTGATTGGCACGATGTGACGTGCTTGGCGAGAAACCGAACATTCATCTTAAATCTTAACACGATTACTTATCTACCACAGTTAAGCCTGTTTTTGCACTTTAATGAAATTTTTATTTAAAGCCTATTTTTTTATTTCTTTTAAATATTCTTTCCTTTGACTAAATGCCCTTTTCGATTGCAAGGTCAACTATCCCCGGAACATTTCTAATAATATTTTGCAGCTCCATTAGTTAGTTGAGCGAGCATTTGATTCAGTAGAACTGTAAAAATATTCAATGAATGGAGCCATTTGAAATTCGTATGATATTTTATTTACATTTGACTGTTATCATTCCACAATTAGTATTAAACTCGATTTCTGTGCCACGTTATTGTTTTATATATATATAAATGATTAGTATGCTAGCCGCTTTTGGCAACCAGTTGGTTTGTCCGAAATATTAAGCGTGTTTCATTTCAGTTAAATCTCATGTATAATTTATAATCAAGATTGATTGAATGAAAATACTTTCGGGCATCGCATTGTGACATACGTTATAATCATGTCATTTTAATCGCCAGTTTTGTTGATAAATCATCCTGATAGTCGAACCCGAGATATTATAATGCGATTGAAAAAATAAAAGTCGGTTTCAACTATCTTTTATTTTCCGTGATACTGTAACTCCACTTTCTTAGATCTCGAATGTAAGCTACGGAGATATTAAAAAGAAAATTCTGCTTTAGCTTGAGTGAATAATAGAAAATCACACGAAAGAATATCTGATGAAACAATGGAAACGATTTGAATTTCATTTCAGCAATGTAATATATTGTACAAAATAATATATATATATATATATATATATATATATATATATATAACTAAATTGATATGACTAAAAAACTAAATTGATATGACTAAACTAGCACAGTAACTAAATTGATATGACTAAAAAAATATTTTTTTGAATTTTATATTGGTATAAAAATAACTTAAGTGTATTAATAAGTTTGAAAGTAATCGGAGAAAATGTCATATTTTCACTTCATTCCGTAGTGCCCATTTCCCCTCTCGAAAGTAAATGCGTGCCAAATTTGTTATTTCCATCTCAAAGGGTTCTGTACAAAGGACTCTGTACACTTTCAGATTAATTCCTATATTATTAATAAAGATTATTAAAAAATATCTAATTACATTTTCTACATTTATATTCCTATCTATATATTGAATGTCTTATCATAAATAAAACGTGTTAGCGTTTTGAAATCCGGCATGAATATATAGAAATTGTCATTTTTCCGTTACAATGAATTGTAATATATACACCTATTATATACATATAAACATAATTTTGCAGACACGTTTCCGAAAAGAAGAAACTTTTGAAATTTTAAAGGCGGTTTATTTCATCTCGGGAGGCATCATTTTTGTGCAAGGAAATGTTGATAAAATGACGTCTGTTTACATCACTGAATAAGAGCAAAGTGACAGAAATGTTTCCCTTTAGTGATTTTACTGTGAGATTTTTACAGGCTTTTCTTTGCCTCACATTTGCAAAACTGAGACAAGGGAATCTTAGGTATCTTTGTTGAAAAGTATGTGTAAGTGTTAAGGATCCTTATCCTTTCGTTTCATGGGGGCCAGTCTTTTTTTAAGCGCGTGCTAGAAATAATTAAATAAAAAAGTGGGAATTGGGTCAGGAAATAAGAGAACATTTTGTAATGAAGTTACCATGATCTAATTTAAGATAAAAATTAGGAAATTAACTAAGATTTAAATTAGATGTAAAAATATCATTATATACATATGCAAAACCATAAAGGATCTGAAGTATTCATTCTTTGACTTTCTGCCCATATAAAACGATATAATCAGAAATGGTTTTGTGAAATCAAATATTCTCTCTCTATCATTAAAAAGAATTCTCTAACTTTGCTCTAAATTCCCTTTTCTATTGGAAAAAAAAAAAGAGTTTTAATTTTGTAATTTTCATTTTTTTTCCGAGAAGTTTCTGCAATAACACTTTTTTTTTTTTTTTTTTTTTTTTTTTTTTTACGTATAAATCCAGCGGAAATGTTCCGCATAGTGTGTTCCTTAAAGCATAAAATGTTGGATCTCCGATAAGACCATGAATGCTTTGCATGATATTGGCGAATAATAGTTACGAAATATTGAAAATTGGTATGAATTTAGCAGCTTTACTAAGTCTATTGGCGTTCTTTGGCAATTTTTTTTTTTGAGGAAAAGGCGATTAATTCCTGGTAGGCCTTAAATAGTACCTAAATGTAGAATTTGTATTTTAGACGCATTTTTCCAAACAACTGAAACCAAAATTTAACAATGAACTAAAATTGTAGTCATAAAAACCGTGTACCAAATTTGATATATTTAAATCATTGTGTGTTTGAGTTGTCGCGTTTAAATGCTTTTGAAACGGAAACCGACGGAGACGGTCAACCCCTCGTTAGATTTGGTTCAGAATTTAATAGGTGTCACACTATAAATGATAAAAATGAGTACCGAATTCTATCTATCTAGCTCTCTTCGTTTTGTTGTTATCGTGTTAACTTATATTTGAATAGGTAGACCTCCTTTAAATAGACTTTGTTTAAATATTGATAGAAATCTACAAATTTAGTGTACATACTGTTACGAAATTTCCTTTACCGGGGTTCGTTTGGATAGTGGGAGTGATATGATGTGTAGAACGCTCAATCAGCAGGCAGAAGTAGAATAAAAACAACGACGTTTATTTACACGAAGACACACAGGACAGCACAAAAGCGACAACTATATACAGCACAGAAGACGATTATCTTCACCCGAGATGTGTAGCATACACAGCAGCATACAACCAGAATCTATTGCAGACAGTAGCGCACAGCTCAGTTCAGCACGAGCTTGACTCAATCGCTGCTCACCGTAGTTTCCGCCTTCTCCGCTCTGTTGCTTTCAACTCCTCCACTCCGTCTTCGGACTTGGATTACTGACTTCTTCCGCTCCGTCTTCGGACTACTCCGTCCTCTCCCCGACTACTGGCTTCGTCGTCTCCAAACTCGGACTTTTTCTCTTTGGCAGCCGCAGCCCCTTTTATAGGTCTCAGGAGGCGGGGCTAGAAGCCTCTCAACCAATCAGGAACGTTCGAGGCGTATCTTGGTTCCTACTGGACGGATCGGGAAAATTCTCGAAGTTTCGGGTATTATCTATTTTGGCGCGAAAGTCGCCAAATTCGACGCCAAATGGTCGCCAAGTTTGTCGCCAAGCTCTGGGACCTCCGACGTGCTAGTCCCATTCAGATGACTGTAAAACTTTCTTTCTATTGATGGAACAAACTATGCTGGGAAGCCGAATTGCAGGTTTGTAACAATACCAAATTTTATCCATCTCGCTTAAAATTTTTCTGAATTATTTTTTTCATAGACAGACATAATGCCAAAAATGTGTTTTCCGAACTCAGAGAGGCCTAAAACATGAAGATTTGATATGCAAGAAAGAAAAAAAAATGTGCCAATTTTACTGTTATGCTCTTTTTTCAATTATATCCAGTATTAACTGATATCTTGAAACGAAAATATGAGGTTGGAATACGTAGCAGCAATGGCTATTTTTCCCTGCTTTCAGATGGAGATATCAAGTCAATTCATCGACATACACATTATAAAAAAGTTCAGTCCATGTATAGCTGCATACTGATGAGGTTCATTCCAAATTTGTATGTTTTATGAGGTTCATCCAAAATTTAACTAAACAATTCGTGCAGTAAAGTGTTGGCAATCTTATTAAAAAAAACCACCTGACAGCTCATACCTTAGGGTCAGTAAAAATGGAGCGTTAGACGATAAAATTACATGTCAATGCAAAATTTGAATTAAATTTTAAAAAACACAGCATTTTTCTTTAAATTTTTATATTTTTATTGAATTGTAAAGCACATAGGATAGGGTTATATATGGAATAACACATAGAGAAAATGGCCTCCTCGGCTTTGTTGGCACATACGAGTTCTATCGTCGAAATTTTCCGTGACCATTTTGCATAAATATGGCTGAATTTCGTTGA
Source organism: Argiope aurantia (assembly GCA_026543865.1). Lineage (NCBI taxonomy): Eukaryota > Metazoa > Arthropoda > Arachnida > Araneae > Araneidae > Argiope > Argiope aurantia. Next base: position 78,665 of record JAPMOR010021768.1, read on the forward strand.
TGCAGCGTTGAATTTCCTCCTTCCACGCCTGCTGGCATAGACCTTTGACTTCAAATAATTCCACTAAAAAAATCCAAGAGTTAAATCACACGATCTAGGGGGTCACTTCTTCAATGAGACCGGACCGTCAGACTTTCATTATCTTTGAAAAATTGTTTAACAGTAAAAACACGTCGTTCCATTTAAACGCTACTTTTTTACTAACCCTAAATTATCAGCTGTTAAATGGTTTTTTTTAATTAGGTTGCCAACACTTACTGCACGAATGGAGGCAAGTTCAAATTTTGCGTTACTTTTGGGACACCCTTTATTTCGAAAGTTTTAAACCTAAAGAAGAAGTACAACAAATCGTAGAATGGAAACGACTATGAGTGAAAATGTGTTTAAGAAGCCGCTAGAGGATGAGACCGGAGAATTCAATAAATAATAAAGCGATTCGTTGTTTGAAAAGAAACTTGGAGATTGGTTTCATTAGCAATTATTTTATCAAAAAACATTTTTAAAAGAAATTATATCGCTTACCTCAGGCCGCGATGGATTGTTTGTAAGGTGTCGGTTTCGAAACCGAAAGGTTTCAGGTTCGAGACCCGACTCTACCGAAGAACCAATATGTAAACGGGTCTTGTGCACTTTAAATTCGTCACTGCCAAACGTACTACTTCTGGTGTGGAAGCCTGAAGAAAGGGTGCCAGCTCAGGTGCCGTCCTCGTCATCTGACCTTGGTTCAAAATTGCGAGAACCGTCCCGAAATAGCCCTAGTGTTGCTTTAAACCGGAACTTTAGTATAACTAACCTTGCTTCTCTGATTATAGTTTAGTCAACAGTGTGTCCCCGTAATACGCAAATTTAGAACCAAATCCTTTAAACGGACGACCATCTTTCGGCCAGTACTTTCATATGAATGTAAACGCAATAACTTTAAATCAGTAAAATTCGGTATTTTTATCTTGCGACTACAAGTGTAATTTTATATCAAATTTTGGTGTTAATCGCCTGGCAAGAAGGCGTTCAAAATACTTTTCGCCACGGATTCAGTAAAAATGACATATTCAAGCCAAAGATCTATATTTCGTAAATATCTTTCGCCAACGCCATGTAAAGTATTCGGGTCCTTACTTAAAACCCATAATTTTTATGCAGAGGAGAAGGGATAAAATCTTTATTGTAAGTAAGCGAGAAAGTTCCGATGAGAGCACCCCCGCAGGCTACATTTTAAAATGTTTATGAATTAATAAAGTAGATTTGGAAAAAGAAAAATAACGCGAATTGAAAATTTCTTTTTATAATTTTAAGAATTGGACACACTCTTCATAACTGTTTTATTTTTAGCATAATTTGTTTACACAGAATTTTAACTTTTCTATTAATAGCTATTTTAATAATGGAACACACTTTTCTTAATTGTTTTATTTTTAGCATAATATGTTTACATAGAATTTTAACTTTTTCTATTAATGGCTTTTTTTTAAATGGAACATGCTTTTCTTAATTGTTTTATTTTTAATATAATTTTTCTCCACAGAATTTTAACTTTTTCTATTAATGGCACGAAAATAAATTGAATCGGAAAAAAATGATATAGAAGATTAATCTGACCAAAATCCAAGATTAGGCTGTGTAAAAAGAAAATAATAATAATGATAAAATAAAAAATAAATAAATAGACCTATTTTTTTTT
>JAPMOR010021768.1:80352-107593 GCA_026543865.1 Argiope aurantia
CAAATTTCAAACGAAATCCATTAAGATTATCCTGTTATCAAAATGCAAATCAACATGTAATTAAAGAACTAGATAAATAAAAATTGTTATTCAGATAGAGCACCTAAAGTATAAATCCTTATAAAACTTTCTAAAGGGGCGCTCGTCTACCAATCTATCCTTTCACAAATTGCAAACGCGATCACGCAAAAACGAAAAATTTGATAATTCTTAGATAAATGAAATTTGATCTGTGATTTTGACACAATTGTAGTTAAAAACAAATTTCAATTGATCAGGAAAATGATGTTAGTTTATTTATATTAACGTCCCGTTTGAAGCAACACTAGGGCTATTTTGGGACGGACCTCGTAATTTTGAGAAAAATGATATATGTGTGTATATAATGATCTCTAAATCAAAATTAAATCCTGATTTAATCTTAAATTAACACATATTAACTTAATTCTAAACTGTTCCCTTATTTCCACCTTTTTTTATTTAATTAATGCTCTGTAAAACTGTTTTAATCAGCATTTTCACATGCTCCGATTGAAGGGAAAAAAATCTGTCAAGCTAAGCGGATTCTTTAAAAAGATACTTATTTTTCCCTTTCCTAAGTCTATACTTGTCAAAGAATCCCTATCAGAATCTCACAGTATAAAATCACTCCAGAAAAATATTTGTCTCTTTTCGCTCTTTTGCATTTGAATCGCTATGTGAACGAATGTCAGTTTCACCGTCGCTTTTTTCTTATGCATAAATTATGCCTCCCGGGATGGAATAAATCAGAAGTTTTAAAATTTCAAAGTGTCTTCTCTCTTCAGCAACGAAACTGCTTAAAAATATGCGTTTGTACATTATGTATTATTTTTTTATACCTTTGTATTAATCCCATTCTAGCAATCGGAAAAAAAAAAAAAAAAAACCACCTTCTACGATTGCATGATAGGCTCTTTCGTAACTATTGTTCACCAAAGCATGCAATTGATAATACACAAGTTTTAATTACCAAGTAACGAAGCACAGGATTCTCCTCTGAAAACAAAATTCTGACACTCAAGGTGTTTACGGACTTGTTCAACATCCATAGTTTCATCGCGGATGGGGAGGTAACACCTTTATTAAAGATAATGCGAGAAAGTTTGTGGGAGATCACTCCTTAGTACACAAGGAAGTCGGATCCAAACCATGAAATGCACTATTATTCGATTGTTCAAAAACTAAGAATCAAAATTAATTCATTTCCCATTCCAATTGATGAGTAGAAAGTAACGTAGTAGAAGGTAGCAGAGTGGAAAAGTAATATTTTTCTATTTTCTAATGGCTAAACGATTTTATTGAAATTGATGCAACGGGGGAGGTGTAACAGTCTGGTGCAGTATTGGGGATTGCGAATTATTTCCCCCAAGTGGCTTAGCAAACGTAAATAGCATTACTACATGGCATTTCCCCCATCATATTTAACATTTCAATGTGTTGACTTCAAAGCATTAGTGTCTAAAGTTTTAAACAGCCAGTCACTCCATCTTTGACCTATTTCGTCGTAAGACCAAGTGTTAAGTCAAAATTGTAAGATAAAGCTACTCTCACTATTATCAGACTTGATCACGTCAGAATTTTGGTCGAGGAATACTTGGTCTCACGCGTATCAGAGTTCCACAGCCACTTTGGTAGAATAGAAAGATGTCGATTGACGGACCATCGACCAGACAAGCTACACTTGACTGGAATACGCCTAGTGACGATCTCATTTATCTGATGCCTTATGGTTACGCTCATGTTAAGCCTCTTTTATTTGAAAATAAATGCAAGGTATCGTGTTATTGTGACGATTTTTATTTTTTGCCAGATTTGCATAAAATGTCCCTGTATGACGCATGCACGCCCACTTTCCGTTACTTTTGGAATAATTTTTTTAAACATGGAAAAAAATATCCTGATCATATTCGCACAAATCGACATTTTTGGAGCATCTCTCCTTTTACTATCAATTTTTGAAGTTCATATTATTTTATGATATACTCAGTATTTTAAAAATTTGATGGTTTATTAAATTCTTCTTTGGGCAATTTTTGGAATTTTTTTTAAAATTAATTTTAACTTTTGAAATTATTATTAATTTTACAGAAAATAGTTATTATTTGGTAAAAAAAAATCAATATTTCGAGCAACATCATGAAAACAAATTCACTATGGGAATGAAATCTCCAGACATCTGTATTTTACCTATCTGATACATTTATAAATTAAATATATAATGCATTCCTTGTTTATTCTAATTAACACAATTTTAGATTAATTGCTTAATTAATTAATTTCTTCTCTTACTATCAATTTTTGAAGTTCATATGATTTTACAGCATCTAAAAGATTGATTCTTTAGCATGAATACAATTTTTGAATTTATATTCTTTCCTCATCAGTTAATCTCAAGCTAGGAAAATAAATTCGGGTTTTTTTTTAAAACTGGAAATCATCTAGAAACTCATAAAATTATTTTATTTTATTAATTTCAATTTTCAACAAAATACTTTCATACTCAGAGAAAAAGTGATAAGCCTTACAATTTTAGAAGATATCAAATAGTCTACAAACATAACAACTGAACCAATATGAAAGGCGATTCATTTATTTGTAGAAATTTCATAATGAATATTGTCTGGAATATGTAAGAAATGCCAATAAATATTTTTATTAGAAATGCCTGATTTCAAATAATATCTCCCCCTGACTTATTGAAAATTGTTAGAAAACACACATTTCTTTAAGTGCACGTTTAAATGCAATCGTAGAAATACAATAAAGACGCAAGATTTCTTTTCTTCTTTATACAATTAAAAACTTTCATTTAAACATACATAAAATTGCAATAATCACATTAAAACATGTTTATTTCATGCATTATAGCAAATGATGGCATAACATTTCAAGCATAACAATTTAAATATGGACAGATCATAACTCTTTAATATAAAGAATTATTACACAATACTAAATATCATGTCAAGTTAAAACTTCACTAATGATCTTAACAGAACTGAAAAAGTAGTTATTCTTTATTGACATCTAAATATTCCATCCTGATTTTATTTTCACTGATAATTTATAGAGCAAAACTGATTAAATCGTTTTTTTAAAACATACAAAAAATTTTAATAAATGTTTTTCTACTTTCACATTTTTTTAATTGCTCATTATTTAATCAAATGCAAATTTAAAATATGAGAGATCTCATAAAAAAAATGGAATCTTGTTATTGCTTTTTAGATATTGCATCATTTTTTATTTTTAGCTAAGGAGTAGAAAGCAAATTTGGAAATAATGAGTTTTTCTAGTATGAAGTGATTCTCTTCTTTTCATTTCGAATAAAATATTTTTTTTTAATTTTTGTACAAACAAATTATATACACTTATCAAATTTTTTATGGAAAAATTAAGAAATAAGACATATAGGAGAAAAAAAGCAATAATAGCTACTGTTACAGAAACTCATAAATTTAAGAATCTTAGTTTAAAAAAAAAGTGTATTAATTATATTACTTCCAAAATTACCTTAATGTTAAACATATAGTTGCATTAAAGCTTATTTATAAATGTTATTTAATATGCAAAAGAACATTTATCATCTCTTTATAACCAATTTCAATATAAAAATTGCATGTACAATACAATTACAGATGTAAACATCAACTTTTTTTTTTATTTTTTTTTAACTGAAAGCATGCAGGCACACTCCTCATTAAATCCCCTAAAAATTGTATTTCAAAGAAAAAAAAAGAAAAAAACAGAACAATTCCAGATATTGCAAAACATGTAGATAATTCCAACTTTTGAAATTCAGAAGCTTATCATCTTCACTTGTAGGACTTGCAGAAGACATGTAAGAATACACAATGCAATCAACTAAATAGCTTTAAAAAATGTTTATTGAAGTTGTGTCAAACAAATATAAGCAAATTCAAATTATTGTAGTCTGAGCAATTTCTTTTTCTTTTCACTCCACACAAAGTAATTGATTTACATCCCATGCAAAATAAATACTTTTGTCTTCATAACGAACTGTTTTGAGAGAAATATATATACTGCAGATTTTATATATTATTCTGTACAAATTAAAGCAATTTCATTAATTACTAGTCACTAACACCTAGATTTTCAAGTTCATCTTCCAATTCATCAAGATCTTCATCAAACAAATTTTCATCAATGGGGACAGCATCTTTTGGTTCTTCTACTGATTCTGATCCTCCAACAGCTTGTTCTTCTAGAAAAAAAAAGAAAAATTAATCTAATTTAGTTCTAGCTATATGATAAAAATATTCAATTATAAGATATCAAATGCATTCACTTCCAAAGTCTTGTTACAGTAAATAACAACTTAATTTCATTTAGTAGTAATTAATATGTTTGAAAATAATTTAGATATTAACACACAATTGATGTTCTATGTTAAAAAAAACGGAATTAAAAATTAAAGCACATTTTATGATGATTTTTACACAATCCCAAGACTTGTAAATCCATATAACACTATTCACCAAAGATTCAATCATTGATATCTTTCTATTTCAGTCTGTTATTTAATATATATATTCTGTATAAGTGACGTCTATGAAACTTTTCGATCATATATTAATCACGAAGGCTTCAGTTTTGAAAGAGCTGGTAAATTATTTATATACTACAATGTTTAAGCATCGAGTCATAAATACAGGAAGTAAGTCATTCTATTCTTTCACACCATAAATGAAGAAAATCACTAATAAAAGTGTAGGTTGCTGTATCAATAATGCAGAAAAATTCATAATGAAAACATTTATCACAATGATTAGTCAGCTCTAGTAGTCGACAAGGGGCTGTTCCTGGGCAGAATAAATGAAGCACATCAAGAGAGTATTCTCCTGACAGGGCCACCCAAGGCTTGAAGGCTGTTCCACTTTGTTCAGCTAAGGTCTGCAGGCATTCAGGGCTAAGTCAGTCTTCCAAAATCGGTGCCCCAGGTCCTCGGACCTATGGAAGCTGCTCATTTCCCTTTATCATGAAACCATGAACAACACAATGATTATAGTCATATGAAAGCTTGCAAAATACGATATGTCATTTCAAAGGAGGAGAAATTTGACATCTCTCAATACACAATAGTAACGATGGAACTAGATGTCAAGAGTTATGTAATAATCAAACAAGTTCTGTTATTTAATTATTGTTCATGAGTCATGCTTAACATATACTCAATATTAATTACAGAGACGGAAGAAATTGGAGAGAGGAGATGGAAAAATTGTTCATTAACATCTAACAAAAAATTTAATATCCATAATATTATCTGGTAATTAAACTTTGCAATTGTAGGTAAAATTTAATACCATACTAGGCAATTAACTTTTAATATTAATCAATTTTTTCGATTTACTTTATCAGAAATAAGACTAACAGTTTTGCCCACTATAACGTATCATTCTGATGCAAACATATTTATTCCTTCTTGTTAATGCATAACTTTTATAAATAAATAAAAAAAAAACTATAAAAGTCAATTATGACTTGTATTGCAAGGAAACAAAACTCAGTAAAGCAAATACAACACTTACTTAATAATACATACTTTTCAAATGAGAAAGAGGAAGTGGTGATAAGCAACTGAACAAACATTAAATGAAAGCAGACTTAATGAGGCAGATGGTCAAACATTTAGAGAAAAGAAAGGAAGCAGACGAAACAACTATCAATAGATTGCAATCTCCTTTTGGTGGAATTAAAATTATATATTTGAATAGAAACATCAATAGAAAGTACAATAAAAGAAAGCTCTGAATTATTTTAAATAAATCACAATTACTCATTATTGCTAAAAAATAAAAAAAATTGCATACATCCAATTGATGAGGAAACCAATAACAATTAATTTCTTGATATTCCAAGCAACAATGTGGATGGATTAACAAATCATCTTAACACATTATTTTACATTAAAACTCAATATTTTTAGACTAATGAAAATTGTTTAGAGCATTTTTTTTTTGTATGTAAAAATATTATTCCATTACACATTGGTAATTTCATTACCCTTTCAATTCAGGCAAAGACAGGTAGTGCAGATACATGGGACAAATACAGAATCCAACTTTTTAAGAAACAAATATATCAAAATAAAAACAATCCATATAAAAAAACAATATGTAAAAAAAAAATTTCATATAAATCCTTTGTTAGCTCGTTAAAATTTTGATTTTATAAATCTTTTCAAGTTTTGGCGATGTCTTTTAAATTAAAGCTGAGAATTAAGATTCAGAATTAGTTACATTATTTATTTAAAAACAAAGATTATATTGATAAGACTAATATGCAGCAATACATAAGTTTTTGTTCAAAATTAAGAGTATTCTATCAATTAAAATCTCAATTCTTATATTTCTGATGTCTTTATAATTTTCAAAACCAGCAGGTAACTACAAAGAAACTTGACCATTTGCCATAAAAATAGGAAATCAGAGAATAAAGTATTATAGTGAAAACCATTATAACTACTTTTACAATATAAAAAAGAAAATGAAAATTAATATAACAAACTCTTACCTTGATTAACCTCCCAGTGTCTCTTCGTTGCAACTGTAGCACCAGTAACATCAGTGACATTAGCAGTTAAAAATTCTGTTGATATATCTAAGCAAGGGCCGGTCTAAAAAAAAAAGAAACAAAAAGAAGAAATTTATCTCAATTTATAATTTAAAAGTAAATAGGAATTAAAATACTTTCAAACAAAAAAATTTTCTATAGAGGAACAGGTATTTTAATTAGCGTTACCAATTACAATTTTTATATATATATATATATTTAAGGAAAGAAAAGAAAATGATACAAGTCAACCTAAATAATATAATGCAAGTCAAAATTAAGTCTTTTCTATAAGAATGTTGAATTAAATGACAGCTGATTGATATGTTTGGCAAACAACATATATGAAATAGTGATAACATCCAATTTCCTTACATACTAAGAAAAAAAAAAGAAACTAATGCTTGAATTTAATTATGGCGAAAGAGTTGTATTCATTTCTTTGCAGGTATAACTTATTTTCATTCATAGAAATACATATCCAATTCAAAATAAAGTTTTTCATGATAGTTCTCAACATAAAATTTTATTCTCATATACATATGTATAAAATCAAATAATTCGTACATACAAGAAACTAGATACTATCCACAAATTATTTTCCAAGATATATCTGTTAGCTTCAGTAAAAACTTGGTAGCAATTGTAAAAAAAACAACAAAAAATCGTTTTTAAGTATAAAAATTGGATATTAAGAAAGTACAAAACAAATTCAGCAGTATGCCTTCTGATTCTGAAGAAACCTATTCTGTTAGCAACCCTCCAGTTATCTCCAAATTAGAATATCGATGACTTTTTTAGTTGTTCAGATAAAAACATTTTTTTTAAAAGTTTAATGTTAGCATTAATATTTGGCAAGTTATTACTAGGATTTGGCAGGTTTCTGTCAGATGTAATGCTAACCAAACAGCACTGGTATATGCCAAAAATCTTTTTTATAAATAATATTTCCAAGGTTTGAATATTTGGACCTAATTTACATTTTTCACACTAAGCTTTCTCATGACATTAAATCAATATTTGTTTAAGCTGAAATATACCAATTAGCAACTAGCGATATAAACAAGGACAATGGTGCTCATGTACTACTAGTGGTAGCCACGTATTCTCTTTTCACAATCCAAAAAGAGATGATTTCCATTTCAGCTCTACTTGCTGAATATATTTACCAGGTAAAATTTCAAATATCCCTTATAAATATTTATACACATATCAGTGCATGCTAACATTATGGGCTCGTAGTTTAGGTCTTAAAACTTATAAATAGAGAGTGAGAATAATATGTCATGAAATCAGCAAGAAGAAAACAACGAATATTTTCCAACACATATCTATATAACTGAAGAAAAGAATACCTCTTCATCCTGTTCTCTAGATATCACATCAAATGCTGCTTCACCTTCTTCAGTCTGATCATCAGTAGCCATCTCAGGATTGAACGTAAACATATCACGTCCACTAAGCTGGATAAGAAAAATGTTCCATGCAACTTTATATTAAACAACAATATCAAAAGTTTCTTTAATAATTATTTGCAGTGATTTTAAAGAAAATCAACCGAAATACTTCTTTTCATGCATACAACAAAGCTACTCTGAGAGATTAATTTCATATGTTCTCACACTTTAATCTGAAAATAAAAAAATTTGTTCCAAAACTTGAAAAAATATTAATTCTGATCTTTCATTTTTAAATATTTTATCATGTATTCAATACTAACATGTTGCAAAATAATAATAACATAAATGTTGAAACTACTAGTGTTTAGATAAACAAATGAAATCAAAAAGATATATGTTGAAGAAATTGCAATCTTATATCTGACTACTGAAACTCATAAATACCATAAAAATTAAGATAATTAGCGCTTTTATCTTAAATTTTCTAAATTGTAAATTTAAAATTTCATTTTAATTTCTTATTGAGCAATTAAAATATCTTAATATTTAATTATTTAACAATCCAAATCCACAAATTAGAAAACACTTACTCCAACATGTCGACCAGCTCTAAATTCTGCTCTTTTTCTGTCTTCTTCCTTCCTATTTTTTTCTTGCTTTTCTTGTAACTATAAGATAAAACAAGATTAATTGAGAAAATATGTTATTTCAGCACATTTAAACTTACAGTTTACATCACTCTTACTCACTCAGCTTACCTTTTTCTTTTTCCAAAGTTGAAAACTTTCATAAGTAATACGTGTTAAATTGTTTCCTAATTGCGCTCTCTGAAATATCAATACTCTAATAAGAATAAATATAATATAATAGAATACAAATACGATTCATAAAACAATTAAATTAACCAAATAATAAATACACAAGTTACTCACATAAAAAATATAAACAGTAAACATTTTATCTGCTCTTTTTGTAAATACAGGGTAATTATTTAGTCCCGGACCCATTTTGATGTTTAATAAACCATAAAATAATGAAGATATAAACAAACTTATGGCATTTATGGATGGAATAACTCATATTTTCCTTTTCAGGTTTGAATATTTTTACTTTTGTAAATATTGTCTGAGCGTGTGGTTAATTTCAGATAATTTCATTTTCCAGTCTAAATATCTGTACTTTTCTAAATATCGTTTGCTTATTAATTGCATTTTTCTCTTTTGTTTTTAGCAACTATTGCAATGTTATGTTTACTTTTGATGTGTTTGTTCAATGTAGTACTTTTGTATGTGATGTTTTATTCGAGCGGATATTAAGGAGAATGCATACACCACAAGAGAAAGCACAGATTTTATGGTAGTTCATAGAAACGAAAACGATAGTGCAAGCATAGAGAAATTTTGGAATTTACCAAAAAGATTCTCCATCCAAAAACAGCATATAGCGGTGGAAAAAGAATTTTCTAGAAATTGGAAGTATCGCAGATAAGAAACATTCTGGACATCCTTGCACAAGAGATTTTGATGTTCAGTGTGTCAGAGAGACATTTTTATACAATCCTAGAATATCTGTGAGATTAGCGGCAACAGAATTGGAAATGCCAATTTCGACGGTGTACAAGGTTATTAAGAAAAAATTAAGACTACATGCATACAAAGTTCAAATTGTTCAAGTTTTGGAACCGAACGATAGGCCTAGGAGGATGGCCTTTGCAACAGATATGCTAAGGAGGATAGAAGATGATGCTGATTTTCTGAAGAGCATAATGTTCTCCGATGAAGCATCCTTTCATGTTTCTGGCATTGTTAATCGCCATAATGTGCGCATATGGGGATCTGAAAACCCCCATGAATACCGTGAGGCACAAAGGGATTCCCCAAAGGTTAATGTGCAGTGCGGACTAATGCACGACCGAGTCATTGGGCCTTTCATTTTTACAGAAAAGACGGTCTCATCAGTCGTATACTTAGACATGTTGAAAAACTTCGGATTTCCACAACTAGAAGAGCTTCAGCCACATGTCTTTTTGCAACAAGATGGTGAGCCACCTCATTGGGGTACCATCGTTCGCACTTCTTTGAATGACCATTTTCCAGGAAGATGGAGTGGGCACGGAGGTCCAATTCCTTGGCCACCCAGATCACCTGACATAACGCCTCTGGACTTTTTCCTTTAGGGGTTTGTAAAAGACAACGTTTTCAGGAGGAGAGTGTTGAACATTGATGACCTTAAAGCCAGAATTACATCCGCAATAGGCTCTGTGGATGCCGACATGCTTGCCGCTACCTGGCATGAAATTGACTATCAACTTGATATTCTTCGTGCGACGAAGGGGGCACACGTGGAAGTTCATTGACAAGGGTCATGAAACTTTTTGAGTCTATTTAACCATTTATGTTATTAATTTTAATCTATTTTTATTATTTTATGAGTTATTAAACATCAAAATGGGCCCGGGACTAAATAAACACCCTTTATAATTAATTACATGATCTAAACTCTGAAAGCATGTGAGTTTTAAATGGAATTTTCAAAATATGAAAAGATTTATAACTAGTCAATTTTTACTGATGGCAACAGCAGCACAAACATATACACAATAGAAATCAATACTCAAATGACTTTTTATACTAATATAAATGAAATCAAGTTGTTCATAACCTAAGTTGATCTTGTTTTAAACAGCCTGATTAATAGGTTAATCCTATGAAACTATCCTAGGATATGTAACCAATAATACACAGTTTATTCTAGTAAAATATTTATGAAGATAGATAATAGTTAAGAAACCAAATATTAATGATTTTCTTCCACTGTACTTTTTAATTAATGCATATGCACATGAAAATATTTTTTTCTTCTTTTTCATTTCATGACAATTAAATATGTGACAGAAGAACAATTTTAACATTCTTCCCATTAAAAAACAGGTCAATATTCATCACATAAATTAAAGAAAAAATTCATAAAAAGCTTTTACTTTTTAAATTTAAATCAAGGACATTTTTATGTTATGAATTATTAGTTTATTGGTAAGGGAGTGGAACATTTGATTAAATTTGGAATGTCACATGAATAAATTTATATACTGACATAATGATAAAGAGAAAAGCAATATAATAATATAAAAATGTTTGTTGTAATCAATAGTAAATAATTAAAATTTTATTGCTTTCATTAATAAATATAAAATTTTAAGACAGAAAAAGGAGAATATACATACTTGTCTTTCTACTAAGTCTTCTATAGAAATCTGTTCAGCTTTTTCTTCTTTCTTTTTGTCTTTTTTTAATACAAAACCTGGTGGTAAGGCATGCCTGTAATGGCATTTGTTAGCTCCATTTGGACATTCCCAGAACCAACCATACTTGTTATTTTCTAAAGCATCTAAGAAATACTTGCAAATCTAAAAGACAGTTTTATTCAATTACCTAAAAGTTAATGCAAAAAAAAAAATCTACCTAAACGTTAATCATAAAAGATCTGGAAGTATAAGACATTTGATTTAACAGATAAATTATTTCATTAAAATTCACAAATTTTAACTTTTGTTTAAAACTAAAATGGAATTAAAAACAAATCTACTATCTGATTATTTTTTATGCAAGACTTGAAAATTTAAAGTATGAAGAATGAGAAATAAAGAATTTTATACTTAAAATTAGAGGTGCACCATTTATGTGTATACCACTGGCCTCTATCCTAATAGCTTGGAACTATATTTAAGTTGATTACAAGTGAATCACATTTGAAGTGCTTATTGAGTAAAATGATATTGTTACATAAAGAAAAATTCCATTAAAGGCTTTTGGAAATTAATTTTTCTAATAAAGAATTTTCAAAATTAAATTTTTTCAAAGGCTTATAATTGTTATTTTAATATAATTTTTCTTACTAAGAAATTCTAAGTTCTATATTAATTACATATAAAATAATTATATAATCTATTTGCAATAAATTATTAGAATTAGATTACAGCTGGAACAACAACAATTATGAAATTATATATAGAGAAATATTACATCAGAATTAAGCATGCTCTCTTTATATATTGACATAACAAATCAAGGATGATTTACACATTAGAAACTAACAGACTAATTGCTGCTAGAAATTAATGTTTTTAAGATATTAAAATCTGATATTTTATTCACATAAATGGATATTAAATTAGTATAATTACATTATCTTAAATTTACAGCCACAATAAAGGAAATTTACACATTCATCTAATAAAAAAAATTATAAATATTATGTATTGTAAAAAATCGTTACATGATAGCATCAAAATTTTTTATTATCTTACTATATCAGTTTTGGGCATTTTACGATCACTTTCTCCATGTTTCTTTTCGACAACTTCCATTAACTTAGCTTCATCCCAATTTTCCATTCCATCTGTGCAAATCAAAAATTCAAACTTTATTTAAAGCATTTTTTACAATGTACAAATCTGATTTATGAATATTAGATAAAACAGTTTTCTTAAAATTCTAGTCAGAAGATGAGGACAACATCTAAATTATTAAAGGTTAAAAAATACCAAAATCTGATGCAAAGTGATTCTGAAAGCTATTGCATCATAGTAATTGGCTGCTAGGAGGGTTAAATTTAAAAATTAACATATAATAAGGAAAATATTTCATTGATGCTTTGAAAAAAAATCAGATAATTTAATTAGTTAATTATATCAAAATGAAAAAGTTCGGTATGTTATAAATTGCTATGAAAAATGTTAAAAGTGGTCACAATCAGGCTGTGTAGTGTGAAATGGATACAAAAATTAAGCACTTTTTAAGTACCTTAACAAAAGAAATTGAGCACTTTCGTACACACATGAATACATAAGCTCAAGAATTTTCTACTCATAGAATTGTTTTGTCTTATAATAAATTATATTTATAGAAAAATTTAGAAAAATATCTATTTTTAAAATTTTTAATCTTAGATTAAAAAACAATTTTTCAAATTTTAATCGAAGTTTAGATGTTGAATCAAATCAGCCTCACCTTTTATTTAAATTAGCAACATTGTTTTCAGCAATAATTAATACAATGAAACTTTGGAAATTTGAATTAAATGCAAAGTGAATAGAATCAATATATACTACAAACATTAAAGATTTAAATAAATGGTAAATTCAACAAAAATGGGTTTACAAAATTATCTTCAATAAACTAAAACATTGGACTAAAATAAAATTATGCTAATTATACAAAAAAAAACAAACCCACCCTATAATCAATCATGCATTAGTTCAGAAAACTTATCTATAATGCTGATGAATTTTTTAAAATCAGAACTTAAATTTTTTTGAAAAAAAATTAGAAAAATATAATTAAATAACTTTGTCTTAATAATTTTCAATTTTTATGTGAACAATTTAAAAAAAAATATTACACATTAAAAGTAACTGACTGTTTTCTTCCCCTATTTTTTTAAAATACTCAACTCAAATTTTAACATTAAAATGACAAAAATCTGACAGTATTATTTTGTATTGATTAATTAACTAATACACATTAGGGTTATGCTATTTTTATAAAAAAATATTATATAAGACATTTTCTATTCATATAAATATTTATATGAATAGAAATAATAGGCATAGAAAGTAGAACACTATCATTACAGCTATTTTTAAATTAAAAAATAAAATTATTTTTGACAATTTCAGATTCTACATCTTATATAAGTTTTGGAACCATCCATCTTTGAATGTTGTTGCATTTCACTACAAGTGAAAAATCCATTGTTTCATTAACTATTCATGATATTTCTTTAATTTCTACAGAGTATATGTAAGTTGCTGAATATAAAAAGTCGGTAGTATTACTTTTCTATGGAGGATAACTTGCAACTGCTGTATGCGATACTTTCTGCTTTGTGTTCAATAACGGACTTTTGCATCAGGTTTCTTTATCGGAACTGAATTCTAAACATATGTACTAACTATGAATTTTCTTCTTTCATTCTAGAAACTGGGTTTACAAAGGAGTAGGGTAAGAATTTATTGATGGAATGCAAGTGGCTAGTATTTTTCTGAAGCTTTAAGACAAATCAAAATATTATAAGAGAAGGTCAGATTTGAAAGCCGTTAATGGGAAAATCCTTCTATTACTATCACAGTTAATGCAAGCCTTCCAAGACCATCAAAGTAAATGAGAAATAACAAGCGGCAACCAAATTCACAGAACAGTGTCGGAAAATATTGTATAAACACCTTTAAGAAGATGTAAAAATAAATTTTGTGCCATAACATTCCTTATGTTATGTGGAAAGTATGTTAAAATTTTAATTTTTTAATTGAATTTCTAATTAAAATTTTGCAAAATCCATCTTTAGTGAGCATCTAACATCCAAAAAGTAATTGCCCACTAAATTTCATGTCCTTTATTTCAGTGAGCCCTGTATTAGTCAGGCAAATCTTTATATACCAAGAAAGAAATATTTCGCTGTGAAACCAAAAAATTGTGTAAAAGTTACAAAAAGAGAGAAAAAAAAGTTTTTTTAAAATATAATCTGAATCATAAAGGTTCTTTAAAACTTTTTTTTTAAGTTCTTTGAAATTTTAAATATCAGACCTAGCAGAATTTTTAAAAAAAATAAAAACTAACATTTGATAAAATTGGTTCAACAAATGGTAATTTTCAAAGGAATGGGGACATTTAAAAAAGTACACTGCTAAACAAATTATTGAAGAGTTACATCTTCATTTTAAAATTTCATCTCACTGGATTTTACACAGTCAGCTGAAGTAATTACTATTGCAACAAATAATCGTACAGTAAAATCCCTTTCATAGATCGCTCAAAACAACATATTAACGAGAATGACGATTGAATGTGTAATGAGACTTCATGGCAATCAGAATAAAAACTGTTAAATATCATAAATATCTTTCATGCATGCTTTTAGAATAACTTCTATCTTTGATGTATATTTCTTTTATGCACTATACAGTATTCTTATTTTTCGTCGATCGGAGATAATCAGCATAGTCTTTATGAATGCATAAAGAGTTGAATATGAAGTTACTAGGCAAAACTAAAATTATTTGCTATTTAGAACACTAAATGTAATAGAAGTTCAAACATTTTTTGAGTTGCAACCAGTTTGGCATATTTCTTATTTTCCTCTTTTAGAATAACCATTTCAAAATATGCTGGTGCCTATTGTTGAAAAAGGAATTGGCAAAACAAAAAAAAAAAGTTAATTAAGCATTTTTTTTATCATGGGTTGAAACTCCTGTATCTCTTTACCGAATGCTTCCCTTTAGTTGGTTTTCTTTTTCAATATGTCCAGTAAATAATATTTTATAGTTGTTTTAAATTTATTATCTTCATCGTCAGCAGAAACAAAAAAGAATATCTTCTTAGCACTTCTCAAGAAAATTAAGCACTTTTAAGGACATTTTTTCCATAATTAAGCACTTTTAAGGTGCTCAAAAATTGTTTTCAAATTAAAGCACTTTTTAAAGACTTTTCATAGCATTACACACTGATTATTTCTTCCAAATGTGGAAAGTTTCATCTACTAGATTCATATTTAAATTTTTGTAGTAGCTTTTATTCATCTAAGTACAAATCTTTTAAATTATGCTATAAATATTTCAAACAATTTCTTTTACAAATACATATTAAATGCTATGCTTAAATGTATCAATTAATGTCTTATTTAACTACAAAATCAACAAATTGCAAAATAAGTTTTTAAAATTATGACACAGTTATGTGGATTAAACTAACACAATCGACCAAAACATAACAATTCAATCATTTTAACAAAACAGATAATGACTACCAATCAATAAAATAGTTGAGAAACTTTCTTAGGTTGTCAACAAATAAAATTCAAGGCAAGAATCTTACCCTCTTCCTGGTCCCTCATATCCACATACACATTTCTTTTCTCACTCTTTCTTTCAATAGTAAGATCATGAGAAAATTTACACTTGTCCCCCTTCGTACAAGTTCCTTGTTTAAAAAATGCACATAAGACTGATTTGGGATCCGCACCTAACAGAAATTAATAAATAAAAATATATGAATAATAATATTTTTCTAAATGCATCCATATTATGTTGATGAAAACAAGCATATTTAAAAAAATAAAATAAACACTCGATTGATTTTCAAGAATGAAAAGAAAAATCTGTATTTGCATTCATACATTTTATTAGTAAGAATTAATCTCTGTGATAAAAACTATGAAATTTTCAATACATTTTTGAAAAATTTCATACAAATAAAAATTTAATATCTGCAACTATTACTTTATATTCTTAAACAATTAATAACAATTTCAAGCAAGAGGATTCTTAAATTTTTCCTCATTATGGCCCTTTATATCCCTAAAGCAAAATTGTAATGATCCAGAAATTTAAAAATTAATAAGAAAATTCAGTAAGAATTTATGGCATAAATAAAAAGGAAATTCAACTCACACTGATTATCAAGAAAATTGTAAAACTTATTCCTAAATATTTTTAAAATTATTTATCTAAAACATAATGCCAAATATTAATATAGGAAAAGAGAAAGCCTAGTTAGTTCACAAACTCGAACAAGGCTACCATAATTTAAATGGCTCGACTTAAGATAATCTCGTAAAATTTCATTAATGAATTCCAAATAAATAAATAAGTTTAAAACATCTAATACTGAAAGGGATGACATCAAAATTTTATAGAATGTAATTACAATTAATGTTTGCTTTTGAACACAAAATGCTTTGCTAATAAATTTCATACAATATAATTAAAATTAATGAACAAAAAGCAATAATCTATATTTTTAGAAGATGCACATAACTATTCGTCAGAAAGTATTTTTTTAAATCTCAAAATGGAGCTTTTATTAAAGAATGATACAGAAACACAAAAAGCTTCAAAGTAAAACTTACCTTTTTCAACTTTCTGCACAGTAACTGGTCGAAACAATGCCAATTCGTCAATTTCCTTTTTCTTGTCATCTTTTTTCTTATCACCAGGTTTTGCTAATTCAGCAGCCTAGAAGTATGAAGCCAAAACCAATAGCTACATTATATTAACTAGTTATATTTTCAAAAATTTCTTTGTAACAGTTGAAATTACTTTCTGACATTAATTAATGAATTTCAACTCGTTCAATTATTAAGAGATTTTTAGTCCTATCAATATGACAACTATATAATCATATGCATAATCTATTTTATTTTAATTGATTGAAATTTTAACTATTAATATCTAGTGCCTGAATTATAAAAAAGTTAAAGAGTGGGGATATTACAAGCAAAACTTAAAAATTTTACAACATAAAATGCAAAACTTAAAACCTTTAAACACGTTTTTATATTTTGACACAAAAAAATTTTTTTATATACCTCAAAAACTGGATGAAAACTAATGCAAAAAAAAAATCATTAGTTCTTGGTGAGAATTTTTTTTTTTAAATCATGCTCCACTGCTAAATATCTTCTTTATCTGTCAGCTGATATAGAGCACATATTAACTGTGGCTAAAATAAGTAAAGGGGAAAAACAAAAAAAATTAAGACTTTTAGTAATAATACTATTTAGGAGTTAAATTTAATTTAATGTAACTCTTCAACAGAAGATCAGCAATTACAATAAATAAATTACTAATCAAGTGTAAGTTTTACTGTTCCAGATTAAAATATTAAAATTAAATAATCTTTCTTTCAAAGCAAAAGAAAAAATGTATTTAATAAACTGACAAAAGTTTTCTTTTTCTTGCTGCGTTTGTAAGCATTTCTTTGGTACATTAACTCTATTATTAAGATATTGCAAACTTGCTTTCATTGAACTAATATGCAGTTATTTGATTATTATATCATAACACTGTGGAAACACAAAAGATCCATTTTAGAATGACACTCAAAATTTTGAATTGCAGAAAGACAATGGGTTTGAGCCAATACATTATGCTCTAATTTTCCAACCATAATAGTAGTATGATTACATCAAATTTAACATATATCAGTTACCCCCATAACTAATGTGGGAAGAGGGCCTTTCATTATCTAGCAAATAATTTTACTTGCTTTTTTCATTCTATAATGAGTGATGGATGACTAAAGAAAAAATAACTCTAAGGATAGCTAAAAGGCGGAGGAGGGAATTGAATGGCATGGGAAAAAAAGGAAAATACAATTTTCTGTCTTCAATAATATCCCAATTATAAGATATTAATTAAAATATTCAATCAAATTCAAAATTTTAATATTATTTGCTTTATGATATATTGTGAGATAATAACAAATTTCAAAGATATATAACAAGATAACAACATTTATAATAATTATAGGTATGATATTCTTAGTAAAATTGCAAGACCCTGTTTAAAGAACATGAAATATGTAAGTGCATTTATTGAAAAAAATAACTTTTTATTCTCATTACTTATCACATTAAACTGCTTTAAGCTCTTCAAGAAAATCAGTACATAAGCCCCTTACAAACTCAATAAACACATGTATAATCAAGCTTGATTACACATGTGATCAAGCTTTAGTTTTAACCACTGTTTAGATTCTGAAATAACACATAGCATTACAGTATACTTCCCTTGAACTGGGCAAGTTCATATAAAAATACAAATGAATGAAACGTAAAATCTCCAGAATAAGATAAGAGATATTCTGAACAAAATGTATAAACAACAATAAGGCTTTACATTCATTAATTTCCAAGATAAGAATGGTACAAAGGAAAAAAATAAAATCATTCAAAAATTAAAATTTGTCAAAGTAAAATAACAACTGCCTACTTATTCTGTGAACGATAAATAAACACAATCAGAAACTGAAAGATAAATAAACATAATCAATATTTAAAAATTAAAAGTTTATAGATTTTTAAAAATCAAATCTAATAAATTATTAGATATATTCAGAAATATATTCAAAATTTAAATACAATAAGATGAAAATGAAAACAACCAATTATGATTATGCAAATAAATATTTTTAAATATTAACATTAGAATAAAAAAATCTATAACACTAAATTTAAGAAAAGCCATTACCTTGCTAGCTTTTTGATTTCCATGTTTAACTTGGTTCTGCACTTGTTGAATGAATTTCTGATTCTTTGCACCTTTTTTATTTTTCAAACCAAAAGTTTTGTCCTGTTGAAAAAACATAAGTGATACAATGCAAAAGCAAAATTAATAACAGTAATAAATACAATGTAATGAAAATACATGAATTTAATTATTTTGTTTTTGAATGAATTTTGCTATTGTATGAATTATTACTGCTAGAATGAAAATAAGGATTTTGCATTTATTGAACTAAAAAAAAAATTACACATACAATTGAAAAACAATTATAGCAATATGAGTAAAACATTATCCCAGAAATATTGTGAATTCACAAAGCAAAATTTTATGACAATAGAATGAAATGCAAAGCTTTTGAATGTTTTAATTTTTTTAATTACTAAATTCCTAAATTAAATATTGAATAATAGGTAAATAATACATCAAAGTCTCAAAAACTGTTAGAAAATAAATCTTAAGAAAAATGTACTCAAAATGTTTGGATCATATACATGATAAACAAAATCATTTCAGCCACAATGTTTTTCCAGAAATAATCACTTCAAAAAATTATTACTTTGATCAAATAGATATTAAAGTATTTTCTGACTCTGTACGATACATCAGATTTAAATAAAAAATTCAAGAAAATAAACATTGACCTATGTTTTTGTCAACGTGTCTATATACATACATCTATCACATTTTCAAATACAAAATAAAATTGTAAGAAAATTTCAGAAATTAGAAAAACATAAAACAAACGCATGGGAATCGGTTACCTACAACACTTACTTCAATAATCTTTTCTTGTTTCTTAATTTCAGCTTTTTTACTAGGCTTAGCCTTTGGCGGCATATCGAAATACTTTGGAAAAAGTGTCACGAATGAAGCACAAAGAGAAAATTAATCCGCAAATATTTCGTTTAAAAAACCTAACACAAAAAAATTATATAAACAATTAGGCATCGCATTCAAGAAACCTTATTTCAAAGGAATCGCTCGGAAATGAACTTAACACATTTTACTAACTTGAAATACACACAAAATATTTATCAATAAAGATTAAAACGATATTATCATATATATTATGTTATCGATGAATTGCGCTGAAGTTTGTCAAAAATAATAATAAAATAAACTTTTCCCCCCTATTTCAGAACATATTTTTCTTCTGCTATAAAAAAAATGGACATAAATTTTTAAGCAAAGCCTTTATTCATATTTTTTATCAATTTTTTTACATCAAAACTAACATAGCGAGGGGAAAAAGAAAAAAAAGAATAATTTAGAAATAATTTTTTTTATTTGAGATATTCCTTCAATTTAATTTTTCTTTTGGTTTTTAACAAAAGAAGAACATTTTTAAGATAGATTTTCACAGTTTCCAAAACTTTTTTTTATAAATCAAGTTTTATATTTGTTTTGTTTTCATTTTTAAGAAAAAATTTTGGCTACAAGTTGTAGGCTAAAATTTACGTGTGGTTTTGGAGTCTAGGGAAGAGTCGGTTTCTGCGGCTTACACGTTTCTGAGTTACTTTTGAGTTAATATGTCGGAATTGCGTTCTAAACTTTTATAACTTGTTTAAAATTTAAATATCATGCTCTTAGAAATGAATTCTATTACTCCTTTTGTTTTAGTGAAAAGTTTACTGTATTTGGTAAGTAGGCCTCTCATTAGTACATTGAAATGACAGTTAAAAAAAAAGAAACTCATAACATATGAGGGATGTATTTCAAAACTTTTTGGAGAATTCAGTTGAAATTGAAAAATAATTTTTCTTTATCTTGATTATTCCACAATTGCCATATACAATTTTTTTCTTCATTTTACCGGCATTCTTCAAGATTTTGAATTCTTTTAAAATCCGATTTTATTAAAAATATGTTCAAGTGACTTCAATTTCATTTTTTTAACAAAACATTTTATTTCGTGTGATTTAATTTTTAGATCATTAAAATTTTCATTCCTTACCATTCCACGATTAAATCTTAAACTAATTAATGTTTATTTTGCCAAAAATCTACAATTGTGTCATTTTAATTTGTACAGGATTTGATTACTTTATTCATATTAAGTTTATTTTTCAGTATTCATTTTATTACATTGTGTGCTTCATATTTTATAATATGCTTCAGATTTAAAACAATTATATTTTATAATTTAATTGCTTCAGATTATTGAAAAAGATAATTAGCAACAAATAAAAATTATATTTATATAGTGGTAATTGAGATTAATATCTGATCTGTATTAATATTTTTAATTGTAATAAGCTTTATTGGATTTTATTTGTTTTGTTTATTCATTTAAGGCTCATAAAATTATGATTAGTTATTATGATAAGATCATCTGAATACTGTTTATGATTTTCATGTGAATAATTTTTGATTTTGATATGTTGTAATAGAACTATTATGCTAACTGTTTCATAATAGAACTGTTAATCCCTTGTTCTAATTATTGTTTTTATACTTGAGAACTTAAAGCTCCATAAAAAAGTATTCCATAGTCTAATTAAGAAAGTAAATCCTGTTTCTATAACTGACTAATTTCAGTTTTAGTACAAAAAATATTCAGTCATTCTTTTTTACTGTCAGTGTATAATTTTAAGCATTTTGAAACTATTTTCTTCAGTGGTATTATCAGTGTCCTTCAGATATAACTTCATGAAATTGCGGAAAAAAAAATTTAACAAATGTAAATAAAATTTATTAATGCTTATTGCAGATATCATATTTTCAAGTATCGGATGCTAAAGCAGTCGCTTTAACAGAAAGTAATTTTGACCAGCATGTTGGTAAGTTTTGATTGCAACGCATTTACCTATCAAGGATAGTGTTTATCTTTAGTTGAAAAAATGTTTTCATTTAATACCTATATGCATTTTATGTAGATATAATTAAAACTGCAGTATATTTTAATAATCATTTAACTTAAATTTCTTATTGTATTTATATTGATCTATTAGTTAAGAATTTCCAGCTTATGCATTAGTATATTCAACATAATGAGTTCCTTATTAAAATGACAATGAGTAATAATTTAATATTGACTAATTTAAAATCTGTAAATATCAGTTGTCATTGAATGTATTTTCTACAAATGTTTGTGATTAAATTATGTGCCATTTTACTTTTTACACAACTTGTATGCTTTGATATATTGCAAGGTTAATTTATGTCACCAGTTAACTATATTTATTTAAGATTTTCAGAAAATATCTTAACCTAATTTATGCTTTTAGTCTACTATCTGTAAAACATTTGTTAAGCAGACAGTGAGATATGCACCATAATTATATGGCAACTATATTCAAAATATATATATATATTATAAATTTTCTGTATACATATGCCTGTGTGTGTACATATGCATCTTTTCATTTGATTAATAATAAGATCAGGACCCCTGAAACATTCTTATTTTAAACCTTTTATGGAAAATAAATCTTTCATCAAAAAATATTAATTGAATAGAGAGATTTCTTAATAAATAGGAAAATGATTTCCTAATAAATAGGACATTAATTAAAATTTTGATGAATAGAAACTCGATTTATAATACTTTGGGGGGGGTGAAATCTTATTAATGAAATTGTTTAAATAAATTTTACTCTAAATAAATAAAAATAAAGATAATAGGACAAAGAAGTCTCTTATAAAATCTGTAAGTATACATTTAAGAAATTATAAAGAAATGGAATTCTGAAAGTAAATTTTTATTTCAGTATTTTTCTGTCATTGTATTGGTTGCTCATAATTTAATTTACATACATTAAAAATTATTTATTATGTAATTAGATTAGGATTACTTATTAGATTGTGTTACTGATATTAATAGTATAAATTTCTCTGCATTATTTCATTGTTGTGCAGCTTTTAATACTTTTTTTTATTTGTTTTGATTTTATTTAAATTCTCTAATTTTTGAAGGGCTTTTATTTTTCAGCAAATAATGACTTAGTGTTCCTTAATTTTTATGCTGACTGGTGTAGATTTAGTCAAATTTTAGGCCCAATTTTTGATGAAGCTGCAGAAACAATTGCTAAAGAATATGTGAGTATGATATTTCAAATTACTTTTGTAGTTTTGTTTTGATTCAGATTTTTGTTAATAAGTTTTAGATATTTTTAACCTTTTCATTTATAGAATTTTAACAAGTTCTGAAGGTCTGATTAATAAATTAAATTTCATTGTGCTGATAAAACATTTTGGCTTATATGGACTATTTAATCAAATAGACTAGCATCTTGAACAAGAAAAATGAATTTTGTTATATGTGTGGTTGATGTCTTGCCTGGTATTTTTGTTCTCTAATACTTTAAATACAAAATGTATAATGAACTTTTCATATTTTACATTTCTAGACTATAATAATAATGTATTGGCACTTATCTTTAATTTGTCTGATAAAGATCTTAAAATGATCAAAAAATAGTATATTTGCAGTTTGTTAAATAATGACTTTAAATTAGTACATTCTAGCAAGGGATCTTGGAAGAATGTTTTAACAGTTAACACAAAGCAATTGACAGTGTTTACTTAAAGTAAATTTTTAAAAAAAATACAAAGAACAATTATTTCTCATTTTAGGAATTTGGCTAAATATTTAATTTTATATTTTTTTAATGATATGAGAAAAATGTGTTTGTTTTAAATGTATTATTTTATTGAATATTAGCACTGTTCAAATACAACTTTAATTATGTTTCTTTTTTTATATATGCCCTAGCCAAGTGGAAAAGTTTTGTTTGGAAAAATTGATTCAGTAGCAGAAAGTAAGTAAATTTATCAATTTCTTTATTTTCCTTTCAAAGTTTATTTAAAAAACAAATTATTTATATTGCAAAATTTCATTGGGAAACTGTTTTTATTTCTTATTGGAAACTTTTGTGATTTGTATTTAAATTTTACCTTAAAATTTATATATATATATATATATATTTTTAAAAATTTGAATATTTTCATTGCATCCGTTAAATAAAATACTGCTTTTAATTATTAATAAAAATGAAAGATATATTGAAAAGTAGGTCAGTAGAAAAATATCCATTAAATAAAGCAAATTTTTAATTATTAATGAAAAAAATATTTTTTAGCAAATTATTTTGAATTTCTTTCTCTTTAAGCAATGAAATCTTTTATTAATAGCTATAGCATCTAAAAAAGATATAAAATAGTTTTTATAGACGGTTTTATGTTTTTTATTCAACAGCAAATTTAGCTCAAAGATTTAAAATCAACAAGTATCCAACTTTAAAATTGATTAGGAATGGAAAGCTTATGAAAAGAGAATACAGAGGACAGAGGTCATTAGACGCTTTAGTAGATCATGTGAGGGACTTGATGAAAGATCCAGTGAAGGAATTAATAACGGATGAAGATATACAAAAAATTGATGTAAGTACTTATATATTTTTTAGACGCAGAAATATTGTAATACCAATCTTGTACTTAAGTATTTCTTTGGATTCAAGTCATAATATTAGGAAATTTTCATATAATTCTTCTTGCATTCCATTTTTTGATGGCAATAAAAATTTGCATGGTATGTATAAATATAGTACTAACTAGATATGCTCTAGAGTGTGAAAAAACCTATTGCAGGTTTCAACGTGTGTAAATAATTTGATTATTTTGAAAAATTGTCAACAAATATTTCTTGAATCGAAAAGTTGGTGAAGGGGATTTTATAAACAATAGTTGGGCCAAAAATAGTTGCTGGTTTACATTTAGTAGCTTGTTGTTTACAATCTGTCATAAATATATCATACTGATATACCTGTTGGTGCATCAGATGAAAATATTTCCATTATTCATAAGAAATTATTGTTCATGAAAAAATTCCTAAAGCCTTCTTTATGCTTCATTGTTTTTGATCAAATGATTCATGATTAATTCATATGATTCATTGTTTTTAATGTACTTACAATCAAAGATATATTTTGTGAACCTCAGATTTAAAAAACTATAGGTGTTTAATATTAGCATTCAATGAACTACCAGCATTCATGTGAATATATTCTTAAAATACAATAATATGTATTTAAATGTAAAACTTTTCTAAATAAAATCATATATAATATGCACATATATTATAATATACAAAATCTTATCATTGTGTGCAACATTATTTTTTATGGTATTGAAAAATTTTTATCACCTAATACCTAGAAACTCATTTCTGTCAACTGATTTATATGGTTAATGCTATTCTATTAAAAATTATTAATAATTTTTAAAGAATGATACAGAATATAATTAAAAATTGGAAGTGGCAAATAAATGTCTATAATCTCATCCAGTTAGAATAATAGCAATGAATACAAAACCTTAAAATAGTATCATAGTATTTTTAATAAACTTTGTATAAAATCTGTCAATTTAAATTTTCTTTAGTGAACAATTTTTTTTTAATTTTTATTTATGTATTGATTAATTCACCTGTAGAACTACAATTTTAGAATAGTTTTGATCATATTTGAAACATTATCCTTAAATTCCATATTAGATTTTATTTCCTACAATTTAAAGTATATTTTATTTTTCAGGTAAATAAAAGAAAAGTTGTTATATACACTCCTGATAAAACCTCCCCTGTATATGAAGTTTTCTTGAAAGTGGCTATGGATTTAAGAGATGATTGTCAGTTCTTTATTGTTAAAGGGTATGTTTGATTGTTAAAATTTCTGCATTTTTTTTCCATGGATTCTTTGCTACAGCCAGCTCCTGCTTTTTCATGAAAAAAATTTGTTTAAATAAAAGACTTTTGAAATTATGATCTCATATTAAAACTAATAATCATGATTCTAAATTATGAAAATTTAATTAAAATATTTTTGTATTACAAAATTTATTAAGCCATACCATATTAAAAGTATGGAAACTAATATAAACAATGTTGCCATTAATTATTGCATCATTAACTACTTAATTGATTAGCTTGTACTTTATATATGTATTGAATTAAGATGTTTTTAAGCTTATAAGATAAATTTGATAATAAGATACATACAAAATCGCTAATTTTATTGATTAATAATTTACTTGTAGGATTTGGATGAGTATACAGGATAGTGTAATTTTGCTACTAAGCACATATTGTAAATCATTGCTATCAGATTTATAATGTCCTTAATCCTTAAATTTCCATTTACCTTAAATTTCTCAATCATTGAAATAGTGTGAAAATTCATGTTATAATCATTTAATATTAACTGTTCAAAATTTTATTGTTGATTACATTTTTACTCTTTAATGAGGTATACTTTTCAGCAATTTCTTTTTTACAGAATTTATTCTAAGTTGGAATTATGTTTCTAATTCTAATTTTTTATTATAGTATAAATGTGGTTATTAAAGAATACTTGATTCTATTTTTTTAAAAATTAATTTTTTGAAAGAATGGCATTTTTATTAAAATACCTCATCAGTTAAAATATCTTGTTTGTAATATTTATAATTAACAGATTCCTTTGCTCAATATACCAATTCTTTTGTTTTGTTTAGAAACATTGTTTTTTTTAATATTGAACTATTTGAATATTAAACATCTTTCTGTCTGGAGAAAATGATCTCTTAAAGTATATGAACTTTTGATATCAAAACCTGATTTTGAAAAATATTTTATTAGAATAATTTTAAGGAAACATATTAATGAACTTTTTTATTCTGGGTTTAACTGGATGTTATTACAGCTGGACTTAGTTTTTGTAGAAGAATTTTATGTTTTGCCATATTGAAAAATATGCATATTCAATAACAATACAACTAACAACAGAAAATTATATTCTATTTCAGTCTAAATTAATTCAATACAATCATTCTATAGTGCAAAATCTGTACTTTTTCCTCAAATTTTCTCTTTTAAATTTTTGTCTTAATTCCTCCCCTTTCTTTTGGCATTAATTTTATCTAAATTTACCTTCCTCTTGATAGGCCATTCTGCTTTTCTTTTACAACTTTCTCTGGAATTTTAGAAAATTGTTCTTTATACGTGTATTTTCAAATGCTACAGTTGTTTTAAACCTAAATGTTAATACCAAAAAAGCACATTTTTTACTGCCTCAATGATGAAATTTTTTATTCAGCTGGCCCTTTTATAAACCTTAATTATTTTTTATATTATTTGTATTAAATATATTGAAAGAAAGGTTTGGAATTATGCATTTCTTCTTAATGGTTCTTGATTATTTAATGG
>JAPMOR010021768.1:107993-137015 GCA_026543865.1 Argiope aurantia
AATCCCTGCCTGAGGGTGACCCTTGAAAAAGTCTTCAGGCCGGATTCTTTTATTTCATATTTTTTTCATATTCTTTTATTTGGTTTATTTGTTTTTCCTATTAACTTGATTTTTATACTTTTGTATCATTTCATCTGTGTTTTAGAAGTAGCTGCATTTGCGCTCTCTAAATACTATGAAGTTTTTACCAAAACGATTTCCGAAACTGTTTTGTTTTCATTTTAGTTTCGTTTTCAAACTTTTTATTACTTTAGATTGGTTAATATATATATATATAATTTTAAAAAATTGAATATTTTCATTGCATACTGTTAAATAAAATACTGCTTTTAATTATTAATAAAAATGAAAGATATATTGAAAAGTAGGTCAGTAGAAAAATATCCATTAAATAAAGCAAATTTTTAATTATTAATGAAAAGAATATTTTTTAGCAAATTATTTTGAATTTCTTTCTCTTTAAGCAATAAAATCTTTTATTAATAGCTATAGCATCTAAAAAAGATATAAAATAGTTTTTATAGACGGTTTTATGTTTTTTATTCAACAGCAAATTTAGCTCAAAGATTTAAAATCAACAAGTATCCAACTTTAAAATTGATTAGGAATGGAAAGCTTATGAAAAGAGAATACAGAGGACAGAGGTCATTAGACGCTTTAGTAGATCATGTGAGGGACTTGATGAAAGATCCAGTGAAGGAATTAATAACGGATGAAGATATACAAAAAATTGATGTAAGTACTTATATATTTTTTAGACGCAGAAATATTGCAATACCAATCTTGTACTTAAGTATTTCTTTGGATTCAAGTCATAATATTAGGAAATTTTCATATAATTCTTCTTGCATTCCATTTTTCGATGGCAATAAAAATTTGCATGGTTTATATAAATATAGTACTAACTAGATATGCTCTAGAGTGTGAAAAAACCTATTGCAGGTTTCAACGTGTGTAAATAATTTGATTATTTTGAAAAATTGTCAACAAATATTTCTTGAATCGAAAAGTTGGTGAAGGGGATTTTATAAACAATAGTTGGGCCAAAAATAGTTGCTGGTTTACATTTAGTAGCTTGTTGTTTACAATCTGTCATAAATATATCATACTGATATACCTGTTGGTGCATCAGATGAAAATATTTCCATTATTCATAAGAAATTATTGTTCATGAAAAAATTCCTAAAGCCTTCTTTATGCTTCATTGTTTTTGATCAAATGATTCATGATTAATTCATATGATTCATTGTTTTTAATGTACTTACAATCAAAGATATATTTTGTGAACCTCAGATTTAAAAAACTATAGGTGTTTAATATTAGCATTCAATGAACTACCAGCATTCATGTGAATATATTCTTAAAATACAATAATATGTATTTAAATGTAAAACTTTTCTAAATAAAATCATATATAATATGCACATATATTATAATATACAAAATCTTATCATTGTGTGCAACATTATTTTTGGTTGTATTGAAAAATTTATATCACCTAATATCTAGAAAAACTCATTTCTGTCAACTGATTTATATGGTTAATGCTATTCTATTAAAAATTATTAATAATTTTTAAAGAATGATACAGAATATAATTAAAAATTGGAAGTGGCAAATAAATGTCTATAATCTCATCCAGTTAGAATAATAGCAATGAATACAAAACCTTAAAATAGTATCATAGTATTTTTAATAAACTTTGTATAAAATCTGTCAATTTAAATTTTCTTTAGTGAACAATTTTTTTTTAATTTTTATTTATGTATTGATTAATTCACCTGTAGAACTACAATTTTAGAATATTTTTGATCATATTTGAAACATTATCCTTAAATTCCATATTAGATTTTATTTCCTACAATTTAAAGTATATTTTATTTTTCAGGTAAATAAAAGAAAAGTTGTTATATACACTCCTGATAAAACCTCCCCTGTATATGAAGTTTTCTTGAAAGTGGCTATGGATTTAAGAGATGATTGTCAGTTCTTTATTGTTAAAGGGTATGTTTGATTGTTAAAATTTCTGCATTTTTTTTCCATGGATTCTTTGCTACAGCCAGCTCCTGCTTTTTCATGAAATAAATTTGTTTAAATAAAAGACTTTTGAAATTATGATCTCATATTAAAACTAATAATCATGATTCTAAATTATGAAAATTTAATTAAAATATTTTTGTATTACAAAATTTATTAAGCCATACCATATTAAAAGTATGGAAACTAATATAAATAATGTTGCCATTAATTATTGCATCATTAACTACTGAACTGATTAGCTTGTACTTTATATATGTATTGAATTAAGATGTTTTTAAGCTTATAAGGTAAATTTGATAATAAGATAAATAAGATACATACAAAATTGCCAATTTTATTGATTAATAATTTACTTGTAGGATTTGGATGAGTATACAGGAAAGTGTAATTTTACTACTAAGCACATATTGTAAATCATTGCTATCAGATTTATAATGTCCTTAATCCTTAAATTTCCATTTACCTTAAATTTCTCAATCATTGAAATAGTGTGAAAATTCATGTTATAATCATTTAATATTAACTGTTCAAAATTTTATTGTTGATTACATTTTTACTCTTTAATGAGGTATACTTTTCAGCAATTTCTTTTTTACAGAATTTATTCTAAGTTGGAATTATGTTTCTAATTCTAATTTTTTATTATAGTATAAATGTGGTTATTAAAGAATACTTGATTCTATTTTTTTAAAAATTAATTTTTTGAAAGAATGGCATTTTTATTAAAATACCTCATCAGTTAAAATATCTTGTTTGTAATATTTATAATTAACAGATTCCTTTGCTCAATATACCAATTCTTTTGTTTTGTTTAGAAACATTGTTTTTTTTAATATTGAACTATTTGAATATTAAACATCTTTCTGTCTGGAGAAAATGATCTCTTAAAGTATATGAACTTTTGATATCAAAACCTGATTTTGAAAAATATTTTATTAGAATAATTTTAAGGAAACATATTAATGAACTTTTTTATTCTGGGTTTAACTGGATGTTATTACAGCTGGACTTAGTTTTTGTAGAAGAATTTTATGTTTTGCCATATTGAAAAATATGCATATTCAATAACAATACAACTAACAACAGAAAATTATATTCTATTTCAGTCTAAATTAATTCAATACAATCATTCTATAGTGCAAAATCTGTACTTTTTCCTCAAATTTTCTCTTTTAAATTTTTGTCTTAATTCCTCCCCTTTCTTTTGGCATTAATTTTATCTAAATTTACCTTCCTCTTGATAGGCCATTCTGCTTTTCTTTTACAACTTTCTCTGGAATTTTAGAAAATTGTTCTTTATACGTGTATTTTCAAATGCTACAGTTGTTTTAAACCTAAATGTTAATAGCAAAAAAGGACTTTTTTTACTGCCTCAATGATGAAATTTTTTATTCAGCTGGCCCTTTTATAAACCTTAATTATTTTTTATATTATTTGTATTAAATATATTGAAAGAAAGGTTTGGAATTATGCATTTCTTCTTAATGGTTCTTGATTATTTAATGGCACTTAACAAATAATATTCAATTATTTATCAGACCACTAGGTGAATCATCTTTACTTCCTGAGCAGAAAGCAAAAATAATATTTAATCCAGCAAAATCTAAGGTGAGTTGCATAACTATATTTTAAAAAATTAATTTATAACTAATTTATTAGTTGATTGCTTTTTTTAAATATTACAATCTTTAAATATTTAAAGTCTTTAATTCTAATATAAATATATATAGCATATTTATACTTATTTGCAATCTTTTAATACAATAAGTTAGAGTTTTGAGTTCGCATAACTATCTAATTCAGTATGCATTATCCAATGCAGATTGGAATAAATGATGAAGAATATATAGGAGCATTGCTGAGCTATGATGAATTAAGTGCATGGACAACCAACCGTTGCATTCCACTTGTGAGAGAAATAACTTTTGAAAATGCTGAGGTAAGTTTTTTTTTTTTTTAACATAAATCATACTTTTAATACATTTTCAAACAGAATAAATAGATATTCGTTAAGAAGTTGGGGGGGGGTTCTTTTTATTATTTAGGATTTATTTTGAAAAGTTCTGTGAAGAAACAGAACCATGTAGCTATCTTTCTATGTAAAACGATTATATACGTGAGAAATCGGAGTGAATTTGTTAATCGTCATTTGGCAACAGCTCACACGTTGGATTGTTTACTAAGTCTAAGACAATTTTTTTTTTTTAGAGTTGGATTGTAAAAAAAAAAAAAAAAAAAAAAAAAAACATGAATTTAAGCCAAGCAGTTTTTATTATAAATTAAAAGTTAATGTAGCTGAAAGTTTAAATCATTCATAAGAAGATCCAGTCAGAAGGAACAAAATAAGGGAATGACATATTTTTGTGAAATTTTTGTACAGGAATATTGCCAATTAACTTCTCAAAATGCTCTATCATTTTTACTCAAGTATAATTTAACATAAAAATAATATGGTATCTTTTTTTGTGATATTAACTCATAAGAGTTGATGGGTGTGACTTAAATAATCTTATAAATACTCTATCTTTAATTTAATAAACATTATATCAAACAATTTTGATGAAATACATCTTATCAAAATAGGGAAAAAGAAATTAATTCAATTCTTATTTTTAAAAATATAGAATTGCATAGTTTTGCTTTGTAATATTTACCTATCTTTCAGCTACTAAAACTTTAATTTTAGAAATTTAATTGACTTTTAGTAATTGATGGAAAAATAATATTAGTAATGAATCTGTTTATTTTTCTTATCATTAGCAGAGCTGCATAATTATATGATGAGTGAGTGAAGCAAATTGGAATCATGTATTGATATCAAATGAATCATAACAAGGTTTCTGGAGGTTGGTGAGCAGTGCAAGTTGAGTGTATACCCCCTTATTATATTTAATATTCCCTCCCTGTTACATAATATCTTTTCTCTGCTGATGTGTGGTAGGGTTGGCAAAATTCTTGACTTCAAGAGCACTATTTTTTGGAGTAGCTGTATTACAATTAAATAACAGAAGGAAAGGAGGAAGTCTAAAAAATTATGAGTGCACAAAAAGAGTAATCATGTTAACTGAAAAAAAGAGAAAGAGAGAGAGGGGAAAAAATAAAGCAAAGTAATTTAGGTAGTTTGCATAATTTAAATTATCGGCAAAGTTAAGTTTATGAGACCATGTCTGGTAGCTGAAATAGCTGACAGATTTTGTAAACTTTATACATTAGAATCAGATTTATAATAAATTTAAATAGTAACCTAGGATGAATTATATTGGCTGATTGTAAGTTGGTGCTACAAGTATGGGGCACATTTTGTAATAATTTCAAATACCTTTTTCTTTCATTTTTTTCTTATATATTCCCATGTTAAGAATTCAGTTATCTGCAACAAATATAAAATAATCCATTTTTCATATATGTCTTGTAGTGGTAAGTTAATTATGAAAATCAACCATTATTTTTAAAAAAAATCAAAACATAAAGAGGAGAAAAAGCATTCATTCTGTGAAATTTCCAGTCCAATATTGTGGTCAAAATCTCCTAATGTGTGCATAATAATAAGATCCAAAGTTAATGCATATTAGTTAAAATTATTATTATATTCATAGGAACTTACAGAAGAAGGATTGCCATTTTTGATTCTATTTCATCATCCTGATGATACTGAAAGTCCAAAAGTATTTACAAATGCTGTTCAAACCCAATTACTTGACGACAGAAGTAAGAATAATTTTATTTATTTAAAAGACTTTCACACTAAAAATGATTTGTAAAAAGTAATGCACTAACAAAAATTTTCAAGAAATATTCATGGTATTGAGAATCTTAATTTTCTAATATAATATTGATCTTAATGCAAAGCCTCTGATAATTTTTTAAGTTAAAACTAAAATACATTAAGGAGTGAAAATAAACTTGGTGCTTGCATTTTTTTTTTTTTTTTTTTTTTTTTTTGCTGCTTAGCTTTGCAGAAAAGAGTAAAATTTCTATTTGAGTGATGGGGTAACTTCATTGTGGTAAAACATTTAATAAATTTTAGATATGCATGCTATATGTTGTGAAATTATGTTAAAAGGTCAGTTATAACTTTTTAAAATTTTTGTATGAAAAAAATTATTAGTGGTCCTTTAAAAAAATTAACAATAAAATAGCTTTTAAAAATATATGCAATAAAATTGAAATAATTCTTCTACTTAATTAAGATTATTCTATTTTAAAAGAAAAGAATTTTGCTTTCTGTTTGATTTTATAAGTTTTTTTAATTCTTTAAATATTTGAATCTTTATTCGTCATTATTAAAATAAAATATAAAATGAAAGGAGTACTTGCTGTATCATATTCCCCTCTGGAATATTTGTTCAATTGGAAATTCAAACTATAAAACCATTTATTATTGTTCAGAAACTATTGAAAATTATCTCTGTATTCTGAATATTTTATTAATAACATTTGTATAATGCAAATTCTATTAATAAAATTATCATACAAAATTTAATGTAATTTTGAATGAAAATTAAATAATTTTTGAAAATAAATCCTAAAACTGTTACAGGATACCTACTTCCATATCCAAGCTATTATAAAGACATATGTTGATAATAATATTTAGATAATATAATTATGCTTGATTAACTCCAAATAAAATATCTTTCTTCAGCTGTAACTTGATTCATTAGATTTTAAAGGCATAAGTAAGATCTATTTTGATAGAAAGATGAAATGTCTGTCCCTATCTTTTCTTTTAAATTGTTGTTTGCATAATTTGCTACTGTTCATTTGTGTATTTTGCATGAAACAGGAATTTTCTATTTGATTGGTACAATCTTCCTTCAATTATTGTAATTTGAAAAATAATTCTCATATTTAATCTAAATATAATGAAAAGTATTTATTCTTTGCCTGAATGAATATAGCAGTAAAATTTACACTAATGTTTATCACAATATAAATGTGCAGCAGGAAAAATTTCTAGTTTTGTTAGTAGAAATATAAATTTGTAATGTTTGAATTTTTCATGTATTTCTGTGAAAAATTAGTTTTATTTGTGAATTAATGTCTTTAGTTGTCTGTTTATGCTTTTTTTTTATTTATTTATTTATTTATTAGCTCTTGTCAATTTTCTAATTGCTGATGGTTTGAAGTTTGCTCATCCTCTGCATCACTTGGGGAAAACGGCAGCTGATTTACCTCTGATAGCAATAGACAGTTTCCGTCACATGTACCTGTTTCCTAATTATAATGATATACAGTATGTATATATCTTTCCAAATAATAATCTTTTTCATATGTATTTGTGCAGAGGTTTAATTTTGAACAAAGTGATTTGACTTTAAAATGTCATTTTACCATTAAACGCTATTAAATACGAAATTGCCTTTGAAAGAGAAAATCAATGACTTTATTTCATAACCATTAAAAAAGCTCTCTTAGCAACTTGAAGTATGTCACATTTCTGTTGTCAGTCTTCTATAGCCATGATCAGGTGCTATAAGTTTGCTACTCCACCTCATAATGCTAACCTGTAATTTCTGTTCAATTCAAGTACACAATTTGAACTATCATAAATGAAGTTAACTAATTAGTGTTTGTTAACTTTGGTTATTTGGGATTTATGTATCTTGCAATCAATGAAAGAGAAATCATAATGTGCATGCACAAGATGTTCAGTACTTTTCTAGTACACATTTATAAGCTATTATAAAAGTAGAATAGACTGAGTATCTTAAAATTACTTTTTTTGTGTAAGTGGAATAGAAATAATTTTTTTTTAAGTAATCAAATAATGACTCCTAACACATCTTTACAATTTATATTAAACTAAACTGAAAAATGTTTCAATATTTATTAATATTCTGTATTTCCTGCCAAAGTCGGTTAAAAATTATTTAGAATTTGATGTTTTAAAAATTCATTTTGCCATTTGTATTAAGTTTTTATTCATTATATATAGTTTAAGTTGTATTTAGAGTTGTAATATAATTTATTAATACATATTTTTTACAAAAAAATTAGCATATAATATTTGATTTTGCTGTAAGAATAATAAAGAGTGAAACATTAATTCCCTGTGGATAGAATCATTAATAATTCATGCGTAATTCCTAACTCTGTTTTAAAAATTAATGCAAAAAGAATTTTTACAATTTAAATTTATGTGGTATCCTTGTTCCGCGGACCACCAGGTGGCACTGCATCTACCTTCTATTCACCAGCTGACGTCACACGGACATGAGCTTGAGTGAATAAAAGTGAAACATTGAACTTGGTGTTTGTGTGTGGCATATCTGAATTTCTGCGATGTTAACCAACTTAATGTAAATGGGCAGCAACCGCCCTTTTAACTTTTTACTTCTTTCCTTCTTAATTTTATGTCGTGTCGTCTTTATGTTTGTTTGTCTTCCATTAAATTATGCAATGTACAACTTGATTATTTCATTCGCCTTGGAACTCAGATGGTAGCTAGGCTTCCATCCTACATTTATGCTTGAAATTTTGTATTTTTATGGAGTACATAGAATCATATTTGGAATATAGATGCATATAAAAAAATTTTATATTCTTTAAAAATTTCTGTCCCCCCCCCCCTTTTAACCTACTTGTTTTCTGCAGAAGTTTTTGATTTATGTTTTATAATATATTACTGGATTATTCTAATTTATATTGATAATATGGAATTGAAATGTAAATAATTTTGCTTTTTAGAACACCTGGTAAATTGAAAGAATTCGTATTAGATCTATTCTCAGGAAAACTACATAGGGAGTTCCATTATGGCCCTGATCCTGTAACAAATGTAAGTTATGTTAATTTTTTTATTATTTCAGAATCTGAATTTTGAAATTTTATTTAATAGTTAATATATTTTAATTTTCTAAACATTTATAAAAATTAATCATTCCAATTTCTAAATTATTAACTGTATGATTGAGAGATGTTAGCCTTACAACTAGTAGTTGTATAAAATTGTTGGTAGTTGTATAAAACTATCTTTCATCAATTCAATTTTGAAAATGACATTGTAATATTCAAAAGCATTTGTTAAATCTGAAATTAATGCTGAGATCGGCTTCTTGAATTGTGGATTGAGACTCCAAATGCTGTAGTTAACAACATTAATGAGGTTCTGAAAAGTTTGACACAATTGCTTTCTTCTTAATTCTTAAATTTCTCATAAGAGAGACATCTTGATAATGTATTCTTTAAATTTTTCTACATATTCAAAGATTAATTTCATATAAATTTATTTAATACTTCACTGTCTTGTGGATTTTTTTAGTTTTGAAGTTACTAGACTAAAATGTTCGTAGGTTATTTGATTTACTTAATTAGCATAATTTGCGAAAGAATTTATCTTTTGAAATTCATTCTTAATAAAATATTTTAATCAGTTTCTTGTGTGTTTTTTTCCGCTTTCTTTTCATTATATTACTGTTCTTTGCTTTAAAAATCTAGTTGTTACTGTTTCACTTGGAAATATTGCTATCCAAGTTTTTTATTAATTAGTTTTAATCTTATTCATTTTTTTATTTTATTAAATATTACATGTAATACTTTTTAAAGTGATTTTTTTATTTCAGAATGTTATTTCCACAAATCCCCCTGAATCAACATTCAAGAAACTTGCTCCATCAAGAAATCGATATACTCTTCTAAGAGATGAATTGTGATATCATATTTAATAGGTAAATCTCTTAATAAATATTTGTTGTAACTCTTTTTTTTTTTTTTTTTTTTTTTTTGTCTTGTAAATATATGCTATCAACATTGCAAATTCCAGAAAACAAAAATAATTCAAGAATAGAAAGTTGAGACAATGCAATTTTATTAAATAAAGAACAATAAAAAATAAGAGATATTTCAGGGCCCTTTTATTGTAATTTTCTTTCACTATAACATGATTTGTTTATAAGGTAAATTAAAGCCTTACTATATTTTTAAGCTTTAATGGGCCTCTTTTATTTAAAAGAAGATAAAAATTGAACTGCTTATTCTTACTTTCTCATAAATCTCCCTAATCCAAAAAACACATTTTTGAAATTTGACATATGAAATTTGAACTGTGATTTTTATACTAAATTAATATATTTCAATTAAATTTTGAACGAAACATGTTATCAGGAAGTCTTGAGTGCAGGTAAATGTGATAACTACAAAATGTAAAGAGTTAGTGTGATGAAATTTGGTGAATTAATTTAGCATTGAAAAAATAGATATCTCATTTTAACCAAATCCATCAGGGATGTGACCATCTGTATTTTCTCATGCATGTAAACGCTATAACCAGGAAATGCAATGACTTAGGAAAATGAAATTTGGTGTAGTGTTTTAGTATCCATATCAGATTTTGAATTAAGTCAGTTTGTACATTCTTTTGCATGAAAATTACAATAACTAAAAAAAGTAACGATGTAGATAAATAAAATTTGATGTACAACTTTTTACCAAAATTGTAATTATACATAAAATTTTAATTTTATTCAGTTAAAAAAAGGCATCCAAAATGCATACACAGTCTTGTTTACTATTCTATAATGCACAGAATGCTTGTGTTTGAGATCCTAAAAATAAAAATCTGAACACTTATGGCATTCATGGGAGAAGGAATTGCATCTTTTTAAAGAGGTATGCAAGATTTCTGGAGACCTATCTTGCTGGTTTCTTTGATTGTACCAAGTATTACTAAAATAAAAGCATGTTTATTTTATTAATGTTTAGTTACTTTAATCTCGAAGTGAAATATTATCCAGCTATTATAATTAATTTATTATAAGTAATAAGTTTGGCACAAGAATTTTTTTTTTCACTTTGATGTATTTTTATTGAATTGGAAAGTATGATATTATTGCTTATTTTTTTGTGATCAATTACTCTTTCTTTATGTATAATTTTTTTCCAAGTATTGAGAAATAATAGATATTTTGCTTAAGAGCGAGATCTTTAAAGTACTGTATAAACATTAATGATATTTTTTTCCTAACTTTTTTTTGTGGATATCTTAAAAGTATTCTTTGTATATTAAGTAAAATATTTATAAAATTGAAATACTACAACACATCAAATTAAAATTTGTTATCTGATACATTAAACAAGTACATATTTCTCATTTTTTTTCTCAAAAAAAAAAACTATAAAAAAATTTTAACATTTTTCTTATATGATTTAATGTACCGATTGTTTGAACCTGATACTATCATTTTTTGGTTAGTTTACTCTGCAGAGATGATAAGCAGTTACAAGCATATTTCCATAGTTCCTTATTAGGCCTTGTCTTTTGTTCTACCAGATGATGTTCTATAATTTTGATCTGTATTATTTTAATTCAAAATTTGTGTGTTTGTTTCTTTAGCCAGTTCAATTTCATGTTGTTATACTTGCCAATTCCATTAGGTACACTGTACTGTGAAATAAAATGTAAATATCTAGTTCGTCTATCATTTCATATTTATTTTGATAAACTCCATACTTCCTGGTGTGTATGTAACAGGCCAAAGAGTTTTTGTATCTGAAAATAGAGATTAAACGAACTGATGAAAAGTTATGAATTTAGTCATTTCATCTTTTTAAAAATGTTTATGTAAATATTTTTTAGAGTATGAAAAGAAAAATTTAGTGATAAAAACTAAATTTTCACTTTTATGTGGTAAAAATGGGTTAAATATTCTGTTAACATGCAGTTAGTTTTTTACTATGATGATTAATGTAACTTTACTGTCACTGAATAATTTCTTTTATTTTAATACAATATTGTATCCTAAGTGATCTCATTGAAAGAAATGGAGTATTTCATTCTTAAGTAACCTGCCTATGTACGAGTGATTTTATATTACATCTTTCTTGTGTAAGTTTCTAACAGTCATTTCTGAGAAAAGCTGTCTAGAGCAGCATTAATTTGTTAGTACATGTTGATTAAAATGTTTGCAAAAAATTTAGGAAATATGCTTGTCTGTAACCTAATGATGAAAATATTTTTTGTTCGGTTCATGGGCATTAATATTTTTTCCTATATTGATTTTAATTAATTAAATAGTAGAATATTAATTAAATAACACTTAAAAAGAAGGAAATCTTTCTGGAAATTTTAAATTTTTCTACAAAAAAAAAATCGAAGAATTTTTTTTAGAAAATCTAGTTATAACAAGGAAATGAAACAGCAAAAATGCTGGCCACTCTGAATGAATAAACAGTTTAAAAAGACCATTATGTGTATAAAATTTGATATCTAAAACATAGTTGTTTAATTTTCTAGGAAAGCTGCAAAGTCTTTCAAGCACTTCTCTGTTAAGAGAAATTTCATGCATCATCGAAGATCAAGCAATGGTTTTGGGTGTGGCTTTTCACTGTTCTCAACCTTTTTGAACACATTTTCACCAACATGGGTTCAGAATGCAATTTTTCATTTGCTTTATGAAGTCACTAAAAAGAGCATAACGATTCAGAAAGTTGGTAAAGTATTATAAGCTTATTGCTGGGCAAATATGAGCATGTCAACTTTCTACTCTCATTTATATGAAATTCAAATATTTATTCAACATTGGTTTTCCAAATAAAATGAAAATATTTGTGATTCTGTACATTTGGGGACTTTTTTTTATCTAATTTTCTTAGATTATTTTGATATTTCAGTATAATTTTTTCCCCCTTTGAAAAAGATTGTGGTAGTACTTTTTTTAAAATGTATTTTATGTATGTACATTAAGCTGATTTTTTTTTTTTTTTTTTTTTTTTGACACTGAAATATGTAAGATTTTGGGGTTAGACACATGGATTGCCATTGTATAATTGTAAATAGGTGTCTGTGATTTAATTGCTTTCACTTGTATGGTTGTAGCTATGTATTTTGTATATAATAAAATCAAAATATAGTTTATTTTATCCATAATGTTAGAAAAAGATTATTTTTTAAATAAAACCAGAAAAATATAATTATTCTTCAATTATATTTTTCAATTTAAAGTTACTAATACATTTTAGAATTCAATTTTTGAAGTTCATAAAATCAAACTTGAAAAAAAATCACATATTTCATGTTTAAAATTGTATTTCTCATGTTCTGACATTTATTTAAATTATAAATTTTCAGTTCTAATAATTGTTTCATTTTTTTTTAATTATTAAATTACTTAAACTGGTTCTTTAAGATTTCCTCCTGTCAAAGTAGGTTATTAATTTTGTCATACTAATTGGTAAATTCTAGTATAAAATTATTCAATTATTGCCATTGTATTAGTTGTAAGAAATTAAATTTTTAAACAATAT
Source organism: Argiope aurantia (assembly GCA_026543865.1). Taxonomy (NCBI): domain Eukaryota; kingdom Metazoa; phylum Arthropoda; class Arachnida; order Araneae; family Araneidae; genus Argiope; species Argiope aurantia. The sequence goes on from JAPMOR010021768.1 coordinate 121,278, forward strand.
CAGAATTTGATCTATAAAAGATCACAGTAAATTTATTCACAAACAGATCATGCTGTTTTTAAATGGTTCTTGTATCTTATTTAGTAGGAAAATTTTAGCATCTAAGGAAAAAGCACTGAATATAATATCTGAGATACATTAAAATTTATTATTAAGAAATGCAGAACTTTTCACAATGAATATTCATTTCTGACTTTTTTTGTAAGGATCAAATAAAATTCATACAGTCAGAATTTTCTTACTAAATTAGATGCCTTGTTAATAATGCATTAAGTATCTTTTATTGCTATGTGATATTTCATGTTTTTTTAAAAAATATATCTCTACTGCACTTGTTTTGAAATATGAATAGCTATGCAAATGTTTAAATTGTAATTTATATTGAAAATACTCAGATTTTTATATTCTAGGAATCTTTCAAACATATATGGCAATAAACAAAAATTTAACTTCTAAGTATTTTGTTTTCATTTCCAAGCACTTATTACACTTTCTTAACTTGACAAAGTAGTATAGCATTACAGGTAAAAATTCATTATAATTATCTTTAAATATTTATAAAGGAAAAACAATTTTATTTTAAATAGTCTAATTGTAATGGCTATAATTCTGTCTATTTTAAGATAAATAGAAGAAAAAAATTAAATGCATTATGTAAATATTTTCTTTTACAAATTAGCATTTCACATTATTTTCCTGTCATCTTTGGTTGAGGACCAACATCTGCAAATACATCATCACCAACTGTAATGTCTCCAATATTGTATACTCCACATCCTATTCCAAGGCAAGGATTTCCTCCTGTTTTTCTCAAAACTTCTGGCTCCGAGGGTATTCTATACCTTTAAAACAAATGAAATAAATTTTAGAGTAATTGAAGTTATTTTACAAAGGAAATTATTATTTAACTCGAACACTACAAAGATATTTTAAATGTTAAAGTTTGGTATAATTAAAAGACTAAGAAATAGTTCTTACTTTCCAGAAGTACTAATTTGTCATTTAATTAATCAGTTTAGCCTTCATTGATTTCTTCATAATTTTTATCTCTGGATTTCATAAAATTTTCTCCTGCTTCAAAACATGAATAGGTAGAATTGTTTTCATTTGTTACTGAATTCCTGTTTATAGTAAATCTATTGAGGTCTTTATGAGAAAATAGATATTGAGTACTTCCTTTTAGTGAATCTACACACTAATATTAAAATTTAATTAGCCATCTAAATTTAAATGATGCATTGTTTAAGCATAAATATTTTAATATAGTATAATAACCAAAACAAAACATCAGTTTACTCACTTCTTTAAAGTTGCCAATGGCTCTTTTACATGCAGAACTCCTGTATTTGGATCATTCGTGGTTATTAAACATCTGAAAATAAAAATTAAAGAATATTATTATTCTTTTCAGATTTAAGTATTCAGCAAAAAATGACAAACCTGCTGAATGCTTTATTTTTCAGAAAAAATAATAAACATTGATTAAAATTACAACAAAAGTGGAATATGTGTACATTTTTTACAAAAATTAAGAATTTATCAAGATATATTTATAGATATATACAACCAACCATATATCGGGAAATTAAACTGTAAATAGTTCTTTTCATATAAAACAAAGCATAATAATTTGAAAAGATTTTATGAAAATATTTTTTTAACCCTGTATTTCTCTTGAATACCGCAGCTGTAAAAACATGTATAAAAATTCAATAAACTACTTTACACTTTTTTTTCATACATCTTCCAACATTTCTAAGTGGGCAAGCATATTTTGTTAGTTTGCTATTATAAATAATACACTTAACTATTAAAAGAATAGCATAATTCATATCTCCAATAAATTACTTAATGTTTAAAAAAATTTCTTGTAACATCCTGCATAGCAGTAGAAAATATATATTTACTAATTTTAAATAATAAATTACATTTAAAGCAATAGTAACATTTCCACAAAATGCAACAAATATTATTACTAAATAAAGACAAAAAAAAAAAGGTTGAATACTGATACAACATTTTTACAAAGGATAAAACAATATAAACAAAGGTTGTAACTAAACATGACATTTAAAGAAAATATATCATTTCAATGTAAATGGAAGGAAAGTGATGTAAAATATATCACACAAACAGATATGGAAAAAAAACACAACTTACAACCAGGTTGAGAATTCGTAACATGATACATTGCAAATCTATAGTTTCCAGCATCAGGATAAATCTGTTACATTTGTTTTAGTACTCTGAAATCAAGAAGTGGCTATTACTAGTTTACAGATTGGTTTGTTAACTTTAACAAATTTAAATATATTTGATTTTTTAAATAATATAATCTTAGATAACAATTAAATGGGATTTTTTGAATTAAAACGATTGAGAATATTCTCTATAGATCTTGAACATTTATCAAATAATTATTTATTGATAAAAGCATACAGTTTAAAAAGAAAATAAATATGTAGGGAATAAATATAATTTTGCACAGAGAGAAATATAAAAAACCCAAAATACATAATTAAGTTTTTAATTGAAAATTAGAATGTCTGTATAATAAAAATGAGATGCAGCAGGTAATGACTAATTTCAGACAAAAAGTGAGTTACCATATTAAACTTTTCAGTATTCGCTCTGTGTTAATGGGCTTTGGGCACAAATGAGGGATGCAAAGCAAGCTATCTCTATGAACACCCTAACTATACATTATGAATTCCACTTTTAAAAGTAAAAATGGCTCATGAATATAGAATTTGCATGGTTGGGTTAGTAGTGAGAAGGTTAAGACATGTTTCTTGGAAAAGTTACAAAGGGGGACATTACAAAACATAGAAATCTGCAGTAGGGTTATATGTAAAATTTTAACCATTCATTTTAAATACAATATTTGATAGAAAATCTACATTCGCAGAAAACATTCTTACCTCTTAAACAAAGTCAAATTACATAAGATGGAACCACTGCTGAATTTAATATAATTCCAAGAATCCTAAAAAGAAAACGAATTTCCAAAAATTTGATTAAAAAGAATATTTTTCTACTAATAACTTCAAATAGAAATATTTGTACCATTTTCTTACAAAAAACTTTTCTAAAATCAATATTATTTATCTTTAGCCAGTATTAAATATAAATGTTCAAAATTATTATACTTGAATTTCTTTACTAAGATTGCAAAAAGAGCTTACAAGACTGGGGGGGGGGGGGGGTATATATTGATGCAATTATTCAAAACTTACAAAAATATTTCTAAAAATATACTTTTTTTTTTTTTTTTTGTGAAGAGTATTTTTTTTTTCATAACAACAGGAATGATCCCAAATGAAAAAATTAAGACTAAAATGTTTAACAATTAAGTATCAAACACTTAAAAAAATCTAAATAATAATACTCTATTTGAACATTTAAATTTAGACAATTTTAAGATAGGAGTAAATCTTTATGTATATCAGAAAATTCTGTATAAAAATTACAGGTCGTTATTTCTTAGATAAAAAAAATATGTCAACAAATGGCAAAGAGTTATATTTATGCATTTTTCTTAATTTGAGAATATTCATGACTGATTCAATATTTCAATTAATACAAAAATTTACTTCATAGTATAATATAACATAGTTTAAATACTAAATTAATTGTACAGCATTTATATACAAATCATTGCACATGGGTGTTACCTATATTGAAAGAATACTACTTTAAAATATTTTTCTCTCATACATATTGATAATTTCTAGCTCGCATATTCCAGCAATAACTTGGAAAGATGTGAAATAACTTACTTCAGCATAAGATTTACAATCATCAACTAAAATATTTGGTCTGAAATTCTGTTCTGACACTGTCTTGCCCTGAAGTTTAGAATTCAAATCTTCAACAGAAGGCTTTGATACCAAATGAAAAGCTGTATAATTCTGAAATGACAAATGCTAAAAAATAGAAGAAAAAATACTAAATGTTAAAAAGGCTTGGAAAACAATTTGAGTTTCAACACATCAAGATTGGCAAATACACTGGGCCATAACATATATTTGATTCCAGTAAATTCGTCATGAATATTTTGAAGAAAGCATGTTAAGATATCCTTTGAAAAAAGATTTTATGTATTTTTTTGTGACATGGTAAATTACCTTATGCTAAAAATGATCGGTTAGTTTATTATAACTGAACACATTTATTGGCAACTTAGATATGGTAATACATATTTATTGGAATTGAATATAAATTGTAATTAAATAAATATATTACATTGCATGCAGTTAAAAGTTAACCACAAAAGAATTGCTTGTGATTTGACATGGCATCCGGAGTATACTGGATAATCATCATTATCATGACAGCACACTAGTGGAAACTATAATTGACAGGATAGCGTTCCTAAAGGAGGTATATCCCATCATCAAAGTATATATAAAACAAGAACCAATCAACATTCTGGAAGCTTCTCATCATTTTTGGACTGTATCTCTTAAGGATTAACTAAATTAAATTCGCAATTTAATAAATAAATTTTATCATTATTTGTAAAAATATGTACATTATTTCATATGCAAAAAAAATTAATACATCATAAAATCCAAGAAGGCTCAATTAATCAATATGACATATCATACATACCGGATTATCTTTTCTGAGTTCCAGCTCAAAAGGCTTACCAGTTCCTTTTGGTTTATATTCTCTTTTAATTAGCTTAGGAAAATAACGAACCAAACGAACACCTGGTGTGTTGAGGTATGACTGGAAAAAGGATGCTGCTTCATTTCCACAGTCAAATGCTTTAGTGATATCATGAACTATCCTACAAGGAAAAAAAAAAGACAATATAATTATATCATTTCAAATTATCACAAAATATGTTCATGAAAAATCTGGCGATTTTTTTTTTTTTTGACTGTTTAATTCAAACCCATCAGATAATTTAAAGAACTTTCAAAAATGATTTTTTTTTATCAAAATGAAACTTTTTTCAATAATTTAGTCAACTTTCAATCAGTAGCAAAATAAAAATAATTTATTCTATTTTGTTTAAAAAAAATAACTTTAAATCTAATGAACAACTAATAAAAACACAGTTAAATATTCTATTTTTAACATGCTGATATTATGCTTTAAATTGTCAGATTAAATTAATTAATATATAAATAGAAGTGAAAGATATGACTATTTTTGTAAAATGTAGGCAAGATGTTTATTTTACATTTTTTATCCAAATTAAAATATCAAAGCAGTTGGAAATAAGAATAATTATAACCGAAATTCAAAAATAAAATTTTTAAAAGAAATAATTTTACTTTAATATCATAATTTTTGTCCTATGCATTCATTCCTTAACCAAAACAATATAACATTTGTGTATGATAATATACATCAATCAAGGTACAGTTTTTGTTAGAAGAAAATATCTGTTTCCATTATAAATTGATTATTGTATACTGGAAATGCAACATAATTTAGACGTTCTTTGTTTTAAAGACAAAAAAAATGTTAAAATTTACTGTGTTTTAAGAAAAATGCACTTATGTATGTGTGAAATAAGCTATGAGAAATTGTTCCGAAAATATTAGGAGATTAAAGAAGCATTCTTTAAAAAAAATCATTCATTTATAAAATTAACATGGGTTGAAAAAAATAAAAAATCAACACTTTCAAAAAAATATTCAAATATATATTAAAAATATGTATAAATATTTCACATGATCCTTCCACAAAGGAGATATAATAACGTTTATTTATTTGTTTGATACATTCTATGTTCTTTTTCAAAGCAGCATGGTTTGTGATGAGCATGATAATTTTCAGCAATAATTAGATTAGGAAGACAAAACCTGAACTAGCATTTAATGTTCTATAATAATATATGGCATAAATGATTCAGCAATAAAGTAGCAAAACTGAAAATCTAAATACAAATAAAATTCAAGGTGATATTCCAAAACTGACATCTTGTCAATAGATGACAGCTTCCTATTTCTCTTCACATGCAATTATTAGTTGATAAATGTTAGACCTTTTTTTATTATTATTATTGCTTGGTAAATATTCAAATTGAATTCAGGAATTTATTATGGTTTGAATAATTCCCAACAGATTGATAAAATTCATTATTATCAATTATTTATCAATCCAACTACTTATCAAGTTCATTCTCTACAGTTTTATACTGAAGAAATATGAATAAAAAATGAAAATGTCCACAGAAGATATGTTATTCACCTGTGAATGAAAGAACGTTCACTGCAATATAGGACCTGCTGAGATATTGCTATTTCTCTCTGTATTTAACAAACTCAAATAATACAGTCTTCATCAAGAAGATTTTTTTTTTCATGCTGTATAATTAAGATGGAACAATCTGCTAAAATAAATTTGAACACAAATCTTGGTAAACTAGCCATGGTAGTATATAAGTTGATGAAAAAGTCTATAGTGAGTTTCAAATGTTTTCCTGTGGAACAAACTTTTTTTTAGAGGTGCATGATTCTATTGCAAAATATTGTTGTGTGTATTTGAGAATTATGCAAGATTCTTTTAAACATCATCAAAGAAAACATTTGAAGCATCCTAAATGAAGATTTTAGGAAGACAAAAAGCTATGCTAAATTTGTTCTGATACTTTAACAAACAAACAAAACTCTATGAGAGTTGATGTTTCTTATAACATTTCAATCATTGAAAATGAACCAAACTACTTGAAATTGATTACTATTAGTGAAGAATCATAGTTTTTCAATATAATCTTTAAAAAAATGAGAAATACAGAATGATAAGCAAACACTCAACAAAAATAAAAATGGCTTTAAAAAGATGAACTTTTAGAATAGAATATCAAAGTAAATAATAATGTCTTCTATTTCCTTCTATATACACAGCCTTAAAAATCCTTTGACAAATATGCATAAAAAATAACTTTTTTTTGGTGCAAAGATTCATTTTTGCTGTATCTTTAACTCACAATCATTGCACTGAATGTGCACAGTTATTATAAGATATCCATAATCACAATTTGTTATAGAGATCTTATTTATTTTATTTCTTCTGATGAAAGAGCAAATTTCTTAATGGTATAATTTGTCTTTATCCTAAATTAAATATAAATACATATTTTTTTTTTATTATTTATTTTTAAACACATGTACATATGAAGAGACAAAAATCAGATTATGATTGATATTTTCTCTAACTATTTGGTATTTGTCTTAATAATTTAGTCAAGTAAATTCATATATAACCAGGTTTTCTTTGTACTACAAAAGTGATTATTTGCAAACTTATTGTATATATTTTCAGCTTCCTTTTTATACTTTTCATGCTTTAATATATGTTTCAAAAATATAAACAAATTTAAGTTTCAAATAAAATCCCATCACAAAACTGCTAATATAAAAACTTACCTACAAGGAACAATTTTATCATCAGCACTAGGTGAATCTTTGATTTCTACATTCAGTTTTTCACCAGAGGGTGTTGTTATAGTAAGAGTTTTGCCATCAATCTGTACATCTAAGAGTGCTAAAGTTGGACCTTTTTTCTGAGACACCAGGACTCCTTCATTATTAATCAACATAAATGAGCTATTGGATGTAAAAATAAATGATAATTTTAGTTTCATTGATAACACAGTGATATAGAAAAAATATTTTTAAAGTATTTTTATCAAATTACAATGAAAAAAAAATTCACCTCCATTTAAGAAAAGAAGTAAGCTTTAAGAATTATGAATATCATCTAGATATACCATTCAATTTTTATTTCAAAAATAATAAATGGCTCTAGTTTTTTTTTCTAGTATTAATATATTAAAATAATTTGAGAATCCAAAATGATTTAAATAAAAAGATTAATTTAGCTTATCAAATAGAATTTATTTTATTCACTCATTAAAGCTTGAAATAAGAAATGACTAGTTTTTATTAATCAAAGCACTGGTAAGAACTTACAATTTTTTTTTTTTTCAGTTGGTGCATTAATACCGCAAAAAAATTGTTAGTATAAAAATAGTTAACATTGTTATTAATATTTTTAGGTTAATGAAGAGATGGCAAATCTCATTAGAAGTGGTGAAATAGCTAATCTTAAATTATGATATTTAAAGATGAATTAGATTGTAAGTGTGCTTCCTATAGCCTTTGAAAGAGTTAAATAATTGTATTGAATAAAGCAGGTTGTTTATATAATATACACATAAAATTACATCCATGTCTTCAATTAAATGCATTAAAATGTATCTGAATAAAAGCAGAATGAAAGATGGCAATTCTCTCCATCACGGGACATTTAAAAATTAGCACAAGCAGTAAGTTATGGCAATATTTTTTTAATTAATAAAAAGAAAGAAATCATACATTATTCTTTAATGTATTTAGAAATATAAAATGCTTGAAATTAATAAGATTACAGCAGTTATTGCTCAAATTGCTATCCACATGTAAAATAATTCAAGTAAGTTTACAAAAAAGAATTTCTAAAAAAGAATTAATTGAAATGTCTCTTTTTTATGTACTTTTTGCAAACAACTTCGTACAATATGCAAATAATTAGAAAAAATCTTTTTAAAAAATCATAATTTTCCACATGTAAATGAAAATAGGAAATGCATCAAATACTAAGGGTACAATAATTATTGTATTTTTCAACAGAAAATTTTATTTTTTAAGTAAATTTTTTAAAAAATAACATGAGGTGTTTTGTTTTTTTAATCTATTCTTTTAAATATATTCTGTTGAAACCATATATAAGAACAACCTTTAAGATAAAGTAAAAATTGCATACCGATCCAGAAGTCCATTGACTTCAAATCCTAGTTCTGTACATTTTCCTGTGTTCACTTCAATACCTTTAAGCCCTTTAACTGGGAAGAAATATAGTTTGGATACAGTTCCAACTTTTACAAATGAACGCTTCTTTTTCTTCCACATTAAACCAACAGCACTTACTACACTCACAGTACTAACTGCCACCGCTGCTGCAATCCAAAGTGTTCTCCAGCTCTGAGACATGTTTATCTATAAGAAATTGGATTTAATATAAACATGATAAATATTATTTTAAATTAAATAGAAAGAACTAATTAAATGAATAAAAATGACAGAGCTAAAATTGTTCTGATTAATTTTATAATTTTCACTAATTTAATATATTTAAAAAATTCAATTCTTATTAACATAGAAAGAAAATTTAAGAAAAATTGTAGTTTAAAGTTTTAGAATGTGGAAAATTGATGCTAACGCAAGGAAAAAGCAAAACAGTCAATATTCTAATAATTTAGAAATACTTGTACTTAATATTAACAAGGCATATTTAATAACAGTTTTTGTTTTTAAAGAAACTTTCTTACATTGGAGAAATAAGTGTACTCCAATTTATCAGGAAAAATTTTATTATCTTCTAATGAAAATTATGACATGATCTTGGGAATTTTTATAATATGAAGTGTTTATGTTTTTGAAAATAAGATAAGTGAAATATTTTTATTAATCTAATATTGAAACATCATGAAAAACTGATAAGATATAGCATCATTAAAAATTCATTTTATTTATTTATTGTCAATGAAACAATATATTTTAGACCAATAATTCTAAACAATAAAAGGGGCATTAAAAATACTTAATTTCCTTCAATGCTCTATTACTTAGATAGGTGAAATATATTTAATAAGAATAAAAATAATAAATGAAAAATAGTCAAGTTTGGAGAAAAAAATTACTGTAGATATTAATAGGAAGCAAGAGTGGGTTAAGGACTCTTAGAATTCACAAAAATGTTGGGTTCATAAATTATAAATGTACACTGCCATTACTCTATTTAAAAAATTAATACGTTAATCACTTATGCCAATAATGGAGAATTTAAATATCATTCTGTTTAATACAGATTATTGGTCTTTTAAAATGTAAATAGTTATAATATTTATAGATTTTCATGGTTAATTTTTATCATCTCTTTCCACACATGATTTTTTTAACATCATTTCATCTATCTCAATGACATTTTTTTTTATTTCATCAAAATTGTTTCTAATTTTGATGTAAAACATTTTCAAGTCCTGAAGTCATTATAAATAGCATTTAGAAATTCATAATATCTTTCAAATAATCATGTTATAAATATTTATTATTAAAATATTTAGGCAATTATAGAAACATTCTTGGTTCAACTTATTCTTGGAGCTTTCTTATTTTATACAAAAAGATATATAATTACAGCATTGAAAAAATTTATTATCGAGTATTTTATAATTATTACATATTTATAAAATACTTCAAAAAAAGATTGCTCACCATTTAAATATCAATGCATGTACAATATTATGATGATAAAATTTGATCTTTTACCCAGCAGACAAAAAGTGAACGAAAGCAATGCAGAATGAAACAAATATACCTGATATAATATCAGATGTATTTGTTTCATTCCATCCGATAAACTTTCGAGAGTTTTCACCTCATCTTTGAACTTAACCTGAATGTAAACAGGTAATGGATAAGTCGCAACAAAGGGTATTTTATTCTTCCCATCTTTGAATGAGCACATGGTGCGCGCTACGGAAACAAGTTTGTTTATTTACGTAACGTTTCTACGACAGTTTCGAAGCGCCTATATCAGAATCTAGGAATTAGTGCATCCTAACGCTGATTGGATGGTCATATGACGTCACTATAGACGGCAATCATAGAAGGTTGGCAAGCTATCCGTACTGGCTTAAAAAAAGGGGTAGCCATTGGCCATTTCTCTCTTTGTCTTGAATGTATCTAATGAAAAATAAATTACACGTGCAACTTATGTGACGCTCAATTCTACAGAAAACAATATTTAAATACCCATTTGTCATGTGTCCAAAAACAATCTGCTGAATAACGATCTAAAAACTTTTCGTGTATATATTGAGAAAATAAATTTTCTCACGTCCAAATTTACAAGTCATAACATTCATAATGACAGTAACTTGCCAGTTCAGGGCCAAAAACAAAATTGCATTAAAACATATTTCCTATTTAAGACTTCATTTGTGGTACCCACTTCTGTGGAAGCTGTGTCAAAAAAACGTTAAATTCTATTATCTATAGAAATAGACTTTTGAAATCTCTTCGGTTTACACTGATTCATCATCATTGTTTACATCAGAAGAATTTCTTCAGCATTATTGTTTTTGACAAAAGAATCCTTACAAAATGCATTAAGGATTAGAAAATGTAGTACATGTGTTTTACGCTTTTTTTTTTTTTTTTTGTTCAAGTTTTAAATAAATAAAACAAGATAATTTTTCATTAATATAGTCTGATAATCTTTTTTATATGAATGTTGGTGCGACGATCTGGACTGCACTAATGGAGCAGCCGTACTTCAAAACGTTCACAATGACATCTCATTTTAGGTCGATTATTTTATTCTTTTAAAAGCTAATAATTATTTCCTGAAATAAATTCTCGTCGTTGTTATACAGCAAAAAATATGCTTGAACTAAATTTAAGCCTCTATTACTCCGTCAATATTAAATGCAAAGAGAGGAACTTTTTTGTTTAAAATTGTTTCTATATTAGAATTATTTTATTTAGTAGAATTATTAGGAAAGGAGACGAAGATATGAGGGTCCTAATACATCAAGTTATAATGAATCCCCAATTCCTTCCAATTTTAGCCATTTTTTTTCTTTGTATGATTGATAACTCCTTAATAATTAAAAAGTGTTTCGTATACTTGAACCAAATCGATTTCTTGCTTTTTATGTGCTTCAACAAAGTATGTTGTTTATTCTTATTGTTATAAAAATCGATCAGTATACTCGAAATTTTTTAGCTTGATATTTTTAGAACAAACTGGTGAACTCATCAGTTACTGAGTCCGAAGATCTTGGAATCAGTGCAATTATAAAGAAGGTACAAATCTCTTTCCTTTTCCCAGATTTTTAAATCGAATTTGCATTTTGGTCATAAGTCAGCAAAATTTTGATCGGAAAATCAAAGTGTCTTTTCCCCCTTTCTTTCTTTCTTTTCTTTTCTCCCCCCCCCCCCCTTATTGCGGCGGTTTGAATAAAAGTGACTGAAATGTTTGTATACTATTCAATCACATGATATTTTGGCGAACTATTTACTGATGTTTAGCTGATCAAATATTGTAATAATCATTTATTGTAAAAAAAACATCTTTATTCAAAATCTATTAAAAATTTAGGAGCATCTGAAATTATATACTTTTTGCCGATAATAGAAATTGAAAGAAAACTATATATAAATGATACGTTCTCCGATTACACAGTCATAATATTGAATGTAGAGTCTTAAGCATTTAGGTAGTAATTTATTTTTTAAAAAATTAGTGTATATTTGGATAAACTGTTTTAGTGTAGCTAAAAAGCTACCATACCAAAAAAAATTTTTTTGTCGTCGACTGCAGTCGGAAATATTTTTTTTTTTTTGTGTGTGTGTGTGTGTGTGTGTGTGTGTAATAATTGTAGCTTGATAAATTAGATTGCAAAAGAAAACAGATATTTTATTGTTGAATGGATTTAATTTACAATTATACAATTTACTTACTCCAATGATTTATAATGAATTCACACAAATTGGTTACAGCAAAATAACTCTTCTTAGCATGCATACTCACAAGAGTGTCAAAAGAAAACAGTGTTTTGTTTTTTAGTTTAGTTTAACCATAAACTAGATTTTAGTCAGGCAATTCTCATAGTGAAACGAATAAAATAAATTTACCAATTCGTTACAGAGGAAGGTGATGATTAATTTTAGAACTTGGATTTGAATTATGAAAAACAATTCTATCATCCTATTCATGAATAATATAAAAGCTTCAATTTCTCTAATAATTCCACTGGCAGGTAATCGAAGTGCCCGATGAAAACAATTTTTTTTTTTCATAATCTATAATAAAATCTTAGCCGAAGGATAAAGATTAGTCGAAAAAAATGTGTCGTCGTATTCATTTGCCAGATTATTGACTATTCTGCTAAACATAGTATAAATTATATGATGAATGAACATTATGACATTTAAATAAAGTAACTGAGAATTTGGACTCGTCAACATCCCTTCGCATCGAATTCTTAGTCAACTGATCAAAATTTCTTGACAAAATGTCACATCTCTTATGTTTTATACACGTGTCGTCTTGTCGGTTATATTGTCAAAAGTAATACAAATTGATGAATGACATTTGAATAAAATGTCTGAAATTCTGTGGATATATTCTTCGACATTCATCATATTTAGTTCATAGTCGGCCGCCTAAAAGTTATCGGCAGAATGCGGTATCACTTGTCGGATATATTGCCAAATCTAATGAGAATTATAAGCTAAGTGAACGACATTTCAATCAAGTGTCTGAAAATCTTCGGCACTCACCGCATTGAGTTTAGTCGACCGACCAAAAATTGCTAGCGAAATGGGAATATCACCTTGTCAATATCTTATTCACTTTTTACCTTGTCGGTTATATTGTCAAAAGTAGTACAAATTATAAGCTTAATGAAATACATTTGAATCAGATGTTTGAAAATCCTCGAACTTAATGTCTTCGACATCCATTGCATTCAGTTCTTAGTTTGGTCTCTCAAAAATTGTTTGTAAAATACGACATATTATTGACGTACCACTCTATCGATTGTTGTCCTACCCCCAATAGATTTTGCCAAATAAAGCCAAAACACTTTAACCATTACTTGGATATTTCGATTACTTACAATATATTGAATTTAAGGTGGATTTTAAATAATCATATTCGATAATGCTCAGCTCTCTACAACCATTATGAAATGGTGAACACTTTTGCCGACGAAACTCTGAATTTCTCGCCGACGGGGGGGCAAGAGGCTCCCCTCCCGTCTTTCCCCCTGCTACCGCCGCCTCTGTTCAAAAATAGGGTACTTTTAAATTTATGATATCTATTTCATGGAAATCTGTTTTATGTATAGATTATTGTTTTTAATATCTATTGATTCTATCGAGTCAGCATATATCAGATCATATAACCAATGCGATTAGTCAACAGATGATAATGCGCATAAAGACAAACACTGAATAGAAATTGGTTATCTTAAAGAGGAAATAAATGCTGATTGAAAAATTTAGTCGAATTATTTTTAAATTTGTCGTACGCAATTTTCAGTAAACAAATAGTATTTTCATTGTCTTTAGACTATGACAATTTTTCGAATTGTATACATATGCAGCATGTTGCATCAAAATAAGAAAAATTAGTTAAATCGTTAGTTATCCGAAAATAATGAGAATTGCCAGTTTGCACTGATTCAGTACAACGTATGGATACAATGAAAGCGTTAATCCTAGAATGGAAGGCAGAAGGTTACACACTATATTACTAGGACTATTTTGGCCCTGAACTTAACGTCAAAAACACAAAAGAATTGAGCAAAAGGTATTTCCCCATACTTGATCCGGGCTTTTACATTATACTAGATATTTAAAATTATCAGGCGGAACTCCACAACGAGATAATGAATTTTGTAATCATAATACACACCAAAAAAAGTTGCCACTTGAAAAGATAATATCTGTATCAGCCACTTTCGATTTAATCTGTTGATTGTTATACTAAGAGCCTTTAGCTACCAGTTACTTTACATGTAATATTGGGTGTTTTTAAATTCAGTTGAATCTCTTATACACAGAGTGTTGCCCATAATACTGCAACAAACTCTTTTTAAGCATTAAATTGTTCAGAAATTAAAGCTGTGCTGTTTTAAAAATCTTAGATCTGTTCCGTTTACTGAGTATGTAAACCTTCCTAATGAAGTCTAATTAAATTGCCCTCATAGTGTTATTAAAAAGTTATGCCTCTTGCTTGAACTTGCACATGGTCTTTTGTGGTAATGTCATATCAATTTTTGATTCATCACTTGAACAGCGCAAATAGTAAGGCAATTCAGCAACGGTAAAGAATTACGCGATTAAATATTTGATGAAACAACGGAAATGATTTAAATGTCAGGACAACAATGGAATTTGCAATTGAGAATTATGGAAAATTTTTTTTTTTTTTTTTTTTTTTTTTTTTTTTTTAAGTCATGAAAATTGGGGAAATTTTTTGTATGATCACTAAACTAATCTAATTAAAAAGAAAATTAGAAAATTTAAATAATGTAAAAATTAGTTTTGTATTATTATATTTTTGGAAATTAACACGGACAAAACGCTAAAAGGCAACTTAATTTTTAATTAAGTAAATACTAATTAAAATCACATTTTCGATTCTAGTTAAATTAATTAAAATCAAATTAAAATAAATATACTAATTAAATTAAATTAATTCAAAAAGTTATGCTGAAATCTGTATTCAGCAATTTTATACACTTTCTAAGTATGTTTATGGCAAAATTGGTTACTCTAGATCAAAATATGTCCTATATACCTCCAATATACACACATAATCTCATTTATTTTTAGTAGAGATTATTTTCTTTTTTTTATGAGGCCTGTAGTTTTTGACATTTAACAGAGAACCTGGTTAAACTTTCTCTAATAAAGGTTATTATTAAATGTTTATCCCATTAATAAGTGTAGAAAATTGCAGTTTAATTCATAAAATCTCTTGTTAACTGTAACTGCATTAAGAAAGAATTTCTTAAATATTTTCCCTCACTTTAGAATTATTATGCGTAATGATACTCATGTAAAAATTTTATTTGCCTCATTACACAGAATTCATTGAGATAAAATAGAAATATATCTTCAAATGCATTTGGAATTATTTGGGATATATATATATATA
>JAPMOR010021768.1:137115-259122 GCA_026543865.1 Argiope aurantia
TATATATATATATATATATATATATATCTTTTTGGTAGAATAATTAGAAAACATATTAAGATTAGAATAAATTTATTCTAGATTTTCAATATTCGGGCCCTTTAAAAAAAATTTAATCATTTCCAACAAAAATAATTGTTTTACTGAATCAGTAAAATCGTTTTAAAATCCTATTTCAAATTTTTTTAGAAGAATAAGAATGTTTTCATATTAAATAAAAAAAATGCTTCTAAAGTCATTAAAAAAGATCCTTAAATATTATAGACATGTTTAAAGTAATATTACGAAATGTACATGTTCCAAAATTTTAACTTCTCCATTTCTTCCAATTCATATAAAAAATAATTTACTGCTCTGTAACTGATTTTCAACTATATTCAAATAAGCATAAGTGATAAAATTTTTGACTAATTAATACTGCTTTTTTTTCACTTTTAAAAGATGTAATGAGAGATCTGATATTTGAGATATTGGAAATAAATGGCTATGGAGTAACTGTTAATCGGAAATTCGTTTTAAAGTAAAAACTCCATAAAATCTTTCTCATAAAAGAAGTTGCATCTTGATCATAAAATTGAAAAATATGTCTTCATCCCCACCGATTGCATTTTCAATACTTTTTTTATTATTATTATTTGTGTTTGGTTTCTTTGTTGTTTAAATCCCCCCCCCCCCCCCCCCCCCGTTGCTTCACACGGAAAAACTATATGATAAAATTGGGAGGATATTTTTCAACTGTCGGACGAACTCCTTTCCCAAGTCACGGAAAGTTCCTAATTTTAATCGCAAACAGTTCCTGCAATTTTACAGATAACTGAATGAAACTTTTTCTTATGTTTTTATATGGTACAGCGCACAGTTTTTTAATTGAACTTTTGACAAATATTCTTTATCTTTTAAAGGTTTTTTTTTTTTTTTTGAAACTTACTTATCCGTCGCCAAAGGTGCTGTAACTTTTCTCAATAAATTCAGGATAGTCCTTTTAATGTAGGTACACTGCTACTTCTCTGGCCGTTTTAAATTTAAAGGGCTTAAAAGTGCTTTACGGATCATCCTATTTATATTGCTGAGTTGAAACACGTTTTCAATATTACTACAAACGTTTCACCTTTTTTCTTCTACTTCTTTCTGTTTTTTCCCAATGTTAATGATCAAGATATGAAAATTTGGTTTATTTTTTCGTATTGAATAGGTTTTAGTATAAAGTAGACACATATATCCTAATCGATTAAAACAAAATCTGACACAAAACTGCATTTATAAATACAAAATCTCACATCAAATTTCATATATTTAAGTCACTGCGTTTTTGAATTATTGAGTTTGCATGTTTCTGAAAGTACAGACCAACAGAGAGTCAACTTGTGGTTGGATTTGACTCGAAGTTTGGCGGGTGTATACACTATACATTTTGAATCTGTGTGCTGAATTTTATCTATCTAGCTCTCTTCGTTTTGTAGTTATCGTTTTAACTTATATTCGAACAGCCAGACACACAGACTTTCTTTGAATAGATTTTACACAATTACTCAAAATGTGGTAGTAATCAAGAAATTTGCTGTAAAATCCATATTCCAAATTTCATTTGTCAAGCTGAAAGTGCGTTTCAGTTATTTTTGTCACAGACAGATAGAGAGACAGACATAACACCAGAAATGCATGTTTCGAATTTCGAGAGGTCTAAAACGGGGAGATTTGTCAATATCTGAATTTCGAGGGGTTTTTTTTTGTTTTTTTTTAATGTTTGTAATGCTTTCTCTATACTTCAGTTATGAGAAAGTGATTTCTGATTCGGCATTAAGTTTCTGAGACAGTTTTTTTTAATGTTTAAACTGGCTGATTTATCATTGTACGAATAAACATAATCATTAATAATTAGCAAAAGTTTATGAATTAAGGTAAGAATTTTTTTAAAAATTTTAATGCTGAGTCAAGCATAAAATAAAAAACGTTTATGATTTTTATATATTCTCCCTTCCTGGACCAAAATGAAATTGATGGCTAAAGTTTTCTTTCAGCATTTTTCAAATTTTTTTTGTTAGTGGTTCATTGATAATTTCAATCTAATTTAATTAATTTTGATTTGAATATTCATGAACATTATGAGGAGAGAAGATCCTTTTGCAAGGAAGCAAAATTTCTTTTTAATATTCTATTCGACTTTTATAACATACTGGTTAACCGTGGATATTGGGTATATTTAATTCAAGTTCGGTCAGATATCACTTAGATTTACAGTGTGTCCCACAAGGTGGCGTCTAATATTTACAGATTCAGATACAATACATCAAGACGAGTATTTTGATAACATAACATGTGGGGTTTTCGAATATAGCGTCATAGTCTAATATAAGTGTAAAGCTTGTGTTAGGAACACTTCAAGAAATGAGTAAAAAAACCAAGGTGCATTGAGAACTTTCAGTACAACAGATTTCCGAAATGTCCGTCGTTCGAACAAATGGCATGGTGTAAAATAGGGAATAGAAGTTCTCAACTGCTTTCTGCAAAACATTTGTTCCAATTTCCTTGATCTCAATTTGAATTGCTGCTCTCAAGTCATCCAGTGTTGAGGGCTATGTGATATACACTGTGTCTTTCAGACGTTCCGAAAAAAGTCGCACGGGTTAAGATCCGGGGAGTAAGGTGGCCATTATCTACCATTGCGGGTTCTCATAACGGAATTCAATCCTATCAGTCCATCGTGAAAATGTTCTACTAAGAGATCGAAGTATCACTGAGTGTGGTGAGGTCTAGCACGATCTCCATTAAAAAAAATCGTTTATCTTGCTATGCCATCCAAGAATGGGATGACATCGTCATTCAACACGTCAAAAAAGCTTCACCGATAAAAAAAAATTGACCCGATAATGCCTTCGGCAGATAGCGTACATCAAACTGTGAGCCTAAGTGGGTAAAGTGTAGAGATGCATAATCCACGATTTTTTGAATAACAAATAATTTTGCTATTGTTATTTTTAAATATTTGTTCCAAATATCAGTTATTTCAATCATATTATAAATTATTACTTAATATTAAATATAAAATTTATTAACTGTAATTAATACTTAATTTACTTTAATTACTTACTTTTACTATAATATATTACTTAATAATTTACTTTAATACTTAAGTAACGTGTGATTGAGTTAACTTATCTGTTTCAGCTTACTTCTTAAATTTGATTTTTTTTCAAAACTATTTATTTAATTTCTTTATTGGAGTAAACCATTTTCTGAAAAATTTGAATTAAATATATATGTCATTTCTTTAAATTGTTTACTTTAGTTATATATTCTACCAATAGATGGCGCTTGCAGTAAACGGAATATAGGCAAAGTCAAGTCACAAGCAATTAAAAAGGATTTTTATGGAATAGTGCATCATCAAATGCGAATATCTGAAGGTCAAGATCACTCTCATGAAGCGGAGCGGCAACTTCACGCTTTCCAGTAAAGTCACCGCTCCGATAAATTTCAGTGATATGCAATTCAATGATACGATAATTCCAAGAATAACCGGTCCGTTCACTTTTCAAGCCATTCACAGATTTCTTCTTTTCTGTTTCGTTCGAGAGCTTCCATTGGACAGATCGTATCGATTGTTACTTTCCAGTGAAGTCACCGCTCCGGTAAATTTTAGTGATATAGTATCGATTGTTACTTTCTATCGGGATCCAAAACCTGTAATCGAAATATCACCAGTAAGATAGTATCAAGGATTTTAATCACACCCCTCTTTGAAAAGTATTGATCACTGGTATTTGTGACTTTTTGATATTGGTTACGTAATAACCGCTCGTAAAATATTCGTCATCCCTAGTAAAGTGGCCGAACTATTGCATGATTAGAATTTTCTGAGGCCAGAACCTGCAGTTCTGTTTGTTAACATATCCCCGGAGGTGAGAGTGCAAAATCAAACCTTTTAAAACCATTCAAAGTGGTTAATAGTTGATTGATTTGAATTTTATAAGAGAACAGAGCAGCACCCCTTCTCATTATTCGATGCACCAAAGTTTTGGACATGTCGAGTTGTCATGCCACCTGTTGTACCGAAAATGATGGACTTGCTTCGCACACATCTTTCACTTTCGGTACATTAGCTTCCGTTCTTGCACGCATCTCTTTTTTCCCTCATATTGTCCAACACAGTGGCGGTCTCCTTAAATCTTTCGTACGTTCTCTTGATCCTCGTGCAGTTTATGCTAAGGTGATTGCGGAATTTTTTCACTACAGCCGTTGGTGATTGCAATTCATGATAAGTGAGCAGCTTGAAAACACATTACTCAATCGAATATTTGCTCATTTCAGAACCATAACGATTACGTACAGTACTCAGTAATTTCTTAGCGAGGAACGCGTGAATCATTCTCAAAAATCTGTTATCTAGCCTTATGCCACGCGGGAATTTGCATTTACTTGCAGATGAGCTTTTCCCCTCACAGATTGCCACAAATTTGCATAGTCACTTATGAAAGCTTCCATGTTGTGCAATCGTTGTTTTCATGGTAATTTGGAATACAATCCGTCGGATTCGTAATTAATGTTCTTCGTGTAATTAGACTATGATGCCATATTCGGGGACCCCACATGTTATATATAAAAATACTCTTCTTCATGTATTCCATCCGAATCTGTAAAAATCAGATGCTGCATACCTTTTGGAACACCCTGTATTTTCATGTTTATGACCCCTTCAAATTTTCAGGCATTAAAGTGGTATTGTTTTAATTGTCTTATATATCTTCTATTCATTGAGTTCATGACTCTTTCTAATGGAATCCAGGCCTACTTATCATCATAGTTCTGTTAAAAATGTAAATATACGGTTCGTCCATCTACTAACTTACGTGATATTGTAAAACCTCTGTTCTTTTTATTAATCTTGTAATCTACACGGATATGAGACAAAATTCTTAGGTTTCAACAATGGAAGGAAATCGTGCGATTCAATGTTTGATGAAACACAGAAAATGGATTGAAATTCAAAGCGGCAATGTAATCTGCTTGTTGAAAATAAAGAAAAAAGCTTAAAAAAATCATCAAAATTTCGGAGAAATTTGTATGAATCTCAATCAATCATTATTAGAAAGACAATTTTTTAAAAAATTTTAAGATGATATAACAATTATTTTTGTGCTGTTATATTTTCGGAAGTTACAATGGAAAAACGTCAAAATTTATGTCAACATCAAATTAAAACCTTAAAAGTTATTTTTAACTAATCAAATTTCCACTTAAGAAAATCACTGTATTGCGCACATCTTCACCCTTCAAAATTTACATCTGCCTCATTCGATAACCCTAAATCAAAAGCTCTGGGTTGTAGATCACCAACACACACACATGCAAGCATTTATCTTTATTATTAGAAAAGATCTGCATTTAAAGTTTATTGCAAATAATAATTTTTTTAATTATTATTTCTTATCTTTTCTCCTTAAGTACAGGATATTTTGTTCTGCAGCTTTCGTTTGTTAATCTGTAACTAATGGTTCTGAGAAAAGAACAACGCCCGAACATTTTCTAGTGTCTCTAATTATAATAAAAAAGAATATATGAGTATGAGAGCGTTCACTCTCTATAAGGTAGATTGCTCGTTTTAGAGCTAACAAATTTCTATCAAATATGTTTTGAAAGAGTAAAATTGTACCTCAAAGCGAATTTTTAAAAATTCAAATTCATGCAAAATTAAGCGAAATTTCATCATTTTATCATTACAATTTAAGCAGAAAAATTATTTGCCAGCTATCTCAAAATAAAAAGAAATTCATTTTTCAATACTATTAATTTAGTGACAATGAAAATATTTTTTGTATAATTTTCAACAATACTTTCCCTTCTGGAACGAAATTGTCAAACAATTTTCACTATTTTATGAAATACTTCCATTGTTAAAAGCAAAAGAAAAAAGATTCTTTTTAATATCTGAGTAGTTTGAAGGAGGGACAAAAAAAAGGGGGATTACAATATCGAGAAAAGACAACATACAGTTAGGAAATAATTTTCATAAATAGTCTCGTTTTAAATGGTACTATGATGTCATGGAATTTGATTTCAGTGGTTAAGGTTCATTTACACAACAAAGAGAACAGGTGTAAGGCTATTAAAATAACAAATCATTTATGCCTACCACAATTTGATTCTTAAAAATACTTTCTTGAGAGAATTATGAACGTTAATCAAGTTATCAAGAAGGTACATAATTCAAATTAATGACATCCAATATTCTCGAAGCATCAGCTTGCCGTTAAATAAATAAATCTATTTCTACGGAAAATGTAGAAGAATTTTATAATCACTCTGTCTTAACAGAATCAATCAAAAATCAATGAAGTTCAAAAAATATCAAATTCCAAGATTTTAATTATATTCACAGCTGAGAAACTAGAATACTTTATCTTTCTACTTATTTATTATTAGGATATTTTAACAATTTTCTAAAATTTAAAATATGGTTACAAATTCATACATTGTGTAATTAAAAGCATAATATTTTCTTTTAATTAATTAACCTATGAAAATATTCCTATGGGAGTTCTATTAGAACATGTAAAACACATTATTTTTCTCTCATTTTTGGTTGAGGACCGACAGCAGCAAGTACATCATCGCCAACAGCAATGTCCCCAGTTTTCAACACTTCACATCCTATTCCAAGGCAAGGAAGCGCCCCAGTTTTTTCCAAAATTTCTGGCTCTGTGGGTATCCTATACCTTTAAAACAAAAGTAAAAATGTGTAATAAATTTACGTCAGAGAAATATCAGCTCTTTTATCGTGTTCTATTTTAGAATATGTACTAGCTTATATATCTAGGTAAATTCTTAAGAATAATGTTCCGAGATTTAAACGACAAATTACTAGCCATTTTCAACAACTACTGTTCTTCAATTATGGCAATTGTCGCAAACTCCTTTCATCTTGGACTTTGGAATCCGACAGCAGCGCCGCTGTATTCCAGTCAGTTGATACCGAGATCTCCTACTAAAAACACCAATACGTGGTCTTCGGGTTAGATTGCAAACTGAAATTTAAGATGCCTTTAATTCTAAGTGTTATTTGTGTTTATTTTATGTGCTTGAAGTGTGAATAATTGTTTTGTCTCAAAGAATGGGGATTATTTGTACAAAAGTGATATTATTACTCATTTATAGTGGGGGTCCTGGAATATAAGATAAGTCTAATTACCTTATTTGAATTAGATTCTTTTTTCATTTTCTTTTTTGCTGATAAAATGATATCAATAATATTACATTACAGTGTCGGCCATCTGGGGGTGTTCGAGGACAGAAAGCGGAAAGCACTCATGTCCACGACCTGAGGCGATTCGCATGGCCATTAAGAACTAGAACTAAACTCTCACTTTTGATTTTACTTTCTCGTATACGAAGTATGAAGAAAGAATTGTAATCGTCAAAAATTTGAAAAAAACATTTTTGGAAATTAACTGTCTATAACAAAGTTTACTTAAAAAGCAAGACAGATGTAATTTAGTATGGGATCTTTACACCAAATGTATAGATTTTTATCAAATGTTGAGCAAAATCTATTCAAAAGAAATCTGCCTGTCCGACTGTTCGAATATAAGTTAACACGATAGCTGCAAAACAAAGAGGGCTAGATAAAAAAAAAAATCGGTACACAAATTTAACATCTGTAGTGTAAATGATACCTTTCAAATCTTGAGCATAATCCATCAATCGACTCGTCCTTTCAGAAATATGTAAGCGCTATAATTAAAAACAACTGAATGAATTAACGAACGGTAATGACTTAAATTTATGAAACCCAGTATGTGATCTTGTGACTGCAGTTGTCCCTCTCTAACAAAGCTTGGTTTCAAACGGTTGGCAAAAAGCGCATTTAAAAGACAAATTCACCTTTATTAGAGAGTATTCAAGAAAGTTTTGGGTGGACCACTCCCACTGTTTGATTTTTTTTCAACCTTTTTAAAAATGAAAAATAATTTATCACGAATTTTATTTAGCAGCGCTTTCGAAAGTTTTATGTTGAGCGTATTGAAAGTTTATAACACAAGTTTCCGCATGACAAAGAAACGTTAAGAAAACGCGAAAAAGTCCCCGAGACTTTGTAGTTTCCCGTGACTTATTTCGGCGTTAATTGGCAACTTTCTACGACACTTCCTGCACACATTTGGAAATGAGCATATTGAGTTATTATATAATGGATGCATAAAAAACCTTTATGCACCTTGCAATTAAAAAAAATGGAGGCTCATTTGAATACAGGCTATTAGCGTCTAGGAGCCGTATTAGACAGATTTAAACGCAATAATTTTTTTATTTTTTAAATAAAAATTCCAAGAAGCACAGGTACTACTACAAAAGTTATATATTCTATCCTACAAAAGTCATCCAATATGAAATAAATACATTTAAATAATTGCAGTTTTCATGAAAGCTGTCTAATGTTTATTTTAGTCTTTAAAAAATATTTAAGTCTTCTCCTTTTTTTTTTCTTTCTTTAATTTTTTTTCCTGGCTTTTTTATGGAGATGGCCATTTATTAACATTTCTTTACTTTAGTTGCATTTGCAGTTACTTGACTGTTCAACTTTACTCTCAACTGAGAATAATCGAGATAAAAAAACTGATCATATCGAAACAATTAACGAGTTTGCTTTCTTAATATTTAGAAAACATTTTTTTTTTCAATCTAAGTTTAAAAACTAGTAAGTTTATTAAGTTTAATTTAATTAGTTTAATTTGTTACTAAACATTTAAGCTTAATTATATAGTATATGCTTCATATCATACTCTGTTTGTCATCAAATGGATTCGTATATTATATTTTGATTTAGTAGGAGCAAACAGGAATTTAAAAAATCACATAACAACACACATTAATGATACATTTAGCGAAATATTTTTATTTGATTAACTGTAATATTATTACTTAAACTATTAAATATAACTAGAAAAGAAAATGGTTAAAGTTGGAAGAAAATATATAAAGGAACCTCTTGTCCCTATTCCCAAACCTCTAAAAAATGTTGTGCAAAAGCTTATCCAAAGAAGAAAGAGCAGATTTACTAAAACAGGGATTGATTTATTTGATTAATATTCTAATTTAAAACTATATACGCAAATACTAATAAAAGCAGGTCTAATAATAAAGATAACTTTGCAAACACTTCAATCTCGCAATCCATTAACTTATAAAAACATTCATTAGTTTAATACATACAAACTTCATACACATAAAACTTTTCGATGAAATCAACACTCGTAATTATGAAGCTAAGATTTGCTTCCAACAAAAGTTTGTTGATTAGTAATGCTCCGAGATTAAGGTATTCAATACTGACTAAATACAAAATATAGAAAGTTATTATTATAGTTTTTTTTTTCACGCTTTCATTCAAAACGTTTCAACTTTAATAATTCTTATTATTGATATAACTAATTTACTGAAGTAATTTTTCTACTTCTATAAATAAATAATTTAAACGATAGTTTATTTCGATTTAAATAATAAATTTTACTCCAAGTATGAATTTTTAATATAATAGTAATAACAGAAAATATTATCAGATACCATTGTTTGAATTTAACTGACCTTACGAATAGATGCAATATAAAATTTATTTAACTGTTTTAAATTTGTCATTTAATATGTATGAAAAATCTTACAGATTTGTATGAAGTATCTTGCTATTCTACACCGTACAATAGAATTGAAAATCCATAGAACAATCTTTCTGCTTAACGTTTCTCTGTTTAACTACAATTGAGTTACGCACGCCTTGCTTGAAGGTATTTGATTGAATGACCAGCGTTGCGACCGCAATGAAGCGGAAATTAACGTTGAATCTTAATGGCCATCACTGAACACGGTACAACCCGTCTCATAAAAGGTACGTAGGGAGAGAGTAATTCAGTCCCACACCATTACTATGTCAACCAGAGAACCAACCACCATATCGGAAATTTCTCATCCTTATGTCTGAGATGTTCCCTT
This sequence comes from Argiope aurantia, assembly GCA_026543865.1. NCBI lineage: Eukaryota > Metazoa > Arthropoda > Arachnida > Araneae > Araneidae > Argiope > Argiope aurantia. Next base: position 147,094 of record JAPMOR010021768.1, read on the forward strand.
TCGGTGGAGATATTTCTCTACGTATCCGAGATGTTACGCTTCGGTGGAGATATTTCTGTATGTAACTTATTCATTCAGAAAATTAATTTTAGACTTGTTTATTAGATTAATCAATACTTATTATCCATATTAAGGTCCTTTTTATTCTATCTCTAATCAGTCTAGTCTTTACCTGTGTATGAGTGTATTTGGCCAGACCATTTGGCCTAAAGCTACGAACTTGTCGCATATGTACATTGGAGGGTGGAAATGTACACATCTGAGAGATTCTATAAAATTGTAATTAATAAAAAAATTGAACTAAATTTTGGCATTTTTCAAAGATAGTTTCCGAAATTGTTATTGTATAAAAATAATTTTTATGGTATTTTAAAATTGAAAAAAAAATGACCTTTATAATGATATCCATTTAGTTGTTGCGTAGTTTTCATTTGAATTTTGACAGTTAAAAATTAAATTCCTAATTGCCGCAATTAAATTCAAATAGTTTTCGTTGTTTCTTCAAACATTTAATCACGTGATTTTCTTCCATTGTGGAAAACCAAGGAAAAATAGTTTGTTTTTTTAAAATTGTCTGCGCAATTTACAGGATCAAATGAAATTACAAAAGACAACATACATATTTGAAATAGATTACTCAAACATTTTAGCTTCTTGCAGACTTTCAGGTCATGAAACTCAACTCCATTAGGATAAATCATTTACACAGAGGCTATTAAAAAATTTATCTTTTAAAAAAACTTTAAATTTTATGCTTAAAAATATTTTATTGAGGGAGCTGTGAATATCAAATTATAAGTTTTAATTGTAATTAAAAATTACTAATATTCTTGGTTGCCAATGGTGGGTAGTAATTAATGAAGGACATCTGGTTTGCATTTACTCTACTTTAAATGTCCTACAGCAAATATTTAATTTTTCATGTTTACCATTAGAACTCCAGCAACATTTACGGTAACGTTCATAGCTAATATTAATACTAAATTTCTTGGCTATATTCCTTAATCTTTTTAAAGTAGTTAAGTTTAACAAAAAAAATTTGTTTACTCACTTTCTTAATGTACTCAATGGCTCTTTTATGTTCATATCTCCTGTATCCGGATCAACCGTAGTCATTAAAAATCTGAAAAGATATATTATGTGAGCAAAACTGAGAAAGATGTATGATTTCTACTAACAATAAAAATAAATGTGTGAGTGTGTGTGTGCGCGCGCGCGTGCGTGCGTGTTCAATAGGACAGACTGTTAGATATAGAACTATCAAATTTGACACAGATTTATATAGAAAAATTGAAACCCGCATCTTTGAGCAATTTTTTTTGTGAAATTTTAATCAATTAATACATTTTTTTGTAATTTTTTTCAAAAATGATAAAAGAGAGTATTTTTGTATCGTTTTAAAATTCAGAATATTATCTTAGTGATAACAATATAATTGATGTACATCTTTTGGTCTGTTTTAAATTAATTTTAATTTTTAAGAATATTTTTCATTCATTTAAAAAAAAAAGGAATTTCTTTGCTGTAAAGAGACTCGAATCATCTTGAATTTTTTTTTCCATTGTTGATGATGAAGGTATGAAGTTTGAAGTTTATCTTTAGATACTGAATATTTAAAATATTCAATTCAAATATGATTTTAATGTATTTTTAAAGGTTTGTTGGATTTACAATTAAAATTTAATTTCACAGATAAGCAACGATGATGTAATTAATTGGATGCATGAAAAATATTACGATCGGTCTTATTTGAAAATTTCTTAATGGTCAATGCTGAATTTTTTGTTGAATCGGAGAAATTTGTATTGAATAAACTTCTGAATTATTTCATAAATTATATAAAAAAAAATTGAAGTACACATAAAACTTCATTGTTGAATGATTATGCAGAACATTTGAATTCAAAAGTCATTTACTTACCTTTGTAATAAAGTAAAGTTGCATAACAGAACTCCGCGGTTGAATTTAATATACTTCCAGGAATCCTAAGATTAAAAAAAAAAAAATAGTGAAATTACGATTATAAATATCGAAATACATATTTCAACAAACAAGGTTTTTTTTTTTTTTTCTTATTTCAAGGATGTAGCGTGGGTAACAGGCGTACGAGGCATAATATAATCAATTCGCCCCCATTCATCATCAGTGGTTTAGTAAATATAGATGGTATTTTTTCATCTCTTCATGATATTTCATTTCGAAAAATAAACGCTCTAATATTTTGTTCAGATAGCGCTCCAAAAGACTGGCTGTCGGACAATCAATAATTCAATATTTCAAGGAATACAACAGGGAAATATTATCTCAGAATGTTGTTTACAATCTGAATAACAAGCTCCCGAAAACACAAATCCAGCTGAAGTTAATGAAAAAATACATATGATCCCGATAATTCTGTGAGAGCATTTTAGATCCAAAACTTTTGATCAAAAACTTCATTCTTTTAAGAGAAATGTGACGAAAGCACTAATATTGATCTTACTGAAATCACCAAAAAAAAATGTGTGTCTGGGATATTAATATCTTCCAAATCTCATGAAACCTATCTTTTCCATTCAACGTTGAAGATGTTTCCATTCAGTGGCTCTAGCGATGAAAATATTTCTGCAGAATTAATTTTAGTAATCAGTACAATGATGAGGAGGCTACTGATAATTCATAAAACAAAATTCCTGATAACGCAATATCCTTAATTAATACTCTTCAGGATTTTGTTTTAGCAGTACCAAATGTTTCCCACGTGAATATTTGGTTTTTTAAGAAATTTACTTCATTATATGGGCTGAAATATATCTGTATGTAAATATATTTGATATAAATAAGCGAACAAAATCAACACATTTTTTCCTAGGTAATTTCTTTCTGTAATTTTTTTAAGAAATAAACTTTCACTTATGTCTCCCTTTTATGTATTTTTATACTGTTTACTTATTATTTGTAAAATTTACAATTTGGTGTATTTATAAAAGTTTAAATAATTTAAAACTTAAAGTACATAATATCTTCAAAATATTGTGGAGAAATTGCTATGAACGAGAACCTGGGACCTTGCGGTTCGCAGACGAGTAACATAACCACAATACAAAAGCAATTGCTCGTGTAGCGTTGCTGTTAACTGGCTTATAAGCCATTCACCACAGACTCTCCCTCCAGTGAGACGAACGATATGGCTGTTGAGTGGTGATATTTTAGCTGTTTAGTCTAATGTGCCTGTACCCATTTGAGTAGCGCCAATCGTTATGGCGAGCGAGTGTGGGTGAGTGGTTGCTGATGCTGTTGCGCTAAGTGAGTCTGACGACTTTGCGTTTCTGCGTCAAATGAATCTGACGACTTTGGTTTGCTATAGGTATGGTACCACAACAGCTGTACGAAGGTTGAAGGTTCATCGTCCGAGGTCACCAATGTTGCGAATTGGTATCAGCGAGGATAGAACCTGGGGCTTTATGGTTCGCAGCCCAGTAACATGACCACAATACTAAAGCAATGGTTCGTGTAGCGAAGCTGTTAACTGGTTTATAAGCTATTCACCACAATATCTATAACAATAATCTATCTATAACATTTTATGTAGGCCCCTACAGTATCGTGACAAATAAGTTTTATTGTACTATTTAAAGTCATCGTGAAACAAAAGTATTTTTAATTTTTTTCCTTCTTTTTTACTTTAAAAATAATAATTAAATCAAAAAAGCTAAAAAAATACGAAATGTACTCACTTCTGCAAAAGCATTGCAACCATCAATTAAAATGTTCGGTCTGAAATTAACTTCTGACACCTTATGGCCTTGAAGTTTTGAATTCAAATCATCAACAGAAGGCTTTGATACCACATGAAAAGCTGCTATACTCTGAAATGCCAGATTCTTAAAGAAAGAAAAAAAAATGTACTTATCAAATTCAAGATACTTCTTGGGTCTCAAATGCTGAGTAATTTTAATAGTAAATGTTATCTTTATATTAAATAAAAAAATTCAAATTAAATGTAAAATAATTCTAATCAAAATAGTGGCGTAGGGATGGGGTAGAGCAAGAGGGGCACACATGCTTTGGCGTCAGTATTAGGGGGCACCATAGAGATAAAACCTTACGGCATATCTGTTGCTTTTCACAGCCAAATTTGATGAGGGGGGGCGAAACGTATTGGTGTGGAACCCATTCATGTTGTACATACAAGGTATACAAAAAAAAAATGGAACTCATGTTAATTCCCTTAACTATTGCAATTAGACATATAATTCCAGTTGCAAAGCTTCCTGAAATAAAGTACTTAAATATGTGAAAAAAAGTTTGGATTTTTAAAAAAAATAAAAAGTGTTAAAATTTTCATAGCAGAAAAGAGCGAATGAGTAAAATATTTTCCTTGCACACGTCTCTAAGCCAAAGTTTCATATTTCTATTTGTAAATTTTTTTGAGATTACAAGGCGAATTCATTGACTTCTATACCTTCGATCCGCATTTGAGCGATAAGCATCCTGTAAATTTCAGGATACTTATCACGAAAGATTATTAAAAGACAGCATTAAAAATAATAACACATTTTTATTATTTTTTTAAAAAAATGATCAGATATTATATTAACTAAAGCGTTTAAGAAATTTGCTAAAAATGAACACCTTTGATACCTACACAAAGTTGCATTATTTTAACAATGCTTGTGATTGTGAGATCGAGTTCATCATTTGGGACTTAAAGATAAACTTTTTGTATTTGTCGACAAAGGTATGCCGTTTGTATACTGTCAAAGCCATCATCATCAAATTCATCGCTTGGTTCAGATAATCTCGATTAAAATTAGCTGATTATATCAGCATACTGCTATACAAAACGGAGATCAGCAAAGAGTTTTTGAAACGACCACACCACATATTTATAGAATCACTGATGGTGAATCTCTTATGCGGATAATGGATTTTTACGCTTTCAAAAATGATAGTTTTAAAGATTAATATTTCTTTCCCGATTAAAGCAATATTCGCCCATTCAAATTGCATTTCTCGGGTGGGCCTTGGTTGTAAAATTCTAGACGTCAATAATGTAATTGTCTATGTAATTTTTTTATCAGTCCATAGATTCACAAATACTCTGCGGATGCCAGTAATCACGTTGAAATATCCTCTATACTGTCAGTTTTGAAATGATATGTTCTGGACTAACTGTTCGTACAGTAGCAAAATGGTACTTGAAAAATAAGCCAAAATGACAATTTCTGCATCACACCTCATCCTCCCCGTACCACTCCGGGAGAATAAGGATCATGCCATTTGTAATCACTAAACCTTTCTGTAAACACATTTCCTAGAAAGATGCTGGGATTCTGAAAACGATTTTCACACTCTTCTGCAACAAGGCCGGAGTTACGCTTACACGCAGCATCAACTGTCAACATACCAGACGTTTCTTGTTACGTCATTCTGTTTCGTCATTCTTATTATGTCATTCTATAAGAAAGCAATCATGAACGAGCAAATAATTTTATTTTCTTGCTCAGTATTTCAGCACTTCTCTGAATATCTTAAATATTCAGTTTCTCAAGTTTGTCTGTGTATACAATGTATATTATACTGTACTATACTACACTATATATAACATTATGTATATAATGATGAGAACGGGTGTAAGGTTATTAAAATAACACTCTTTAATGTTCTGTCTCAATTTGATGATTAAAAAAACTTTATTGGGGGTGGGGTGGGGGAATCATGGAAACAATTTATGCATAAGATTTGATGGAAATTAAATCCAAGAAATATTCCTGGTGATCTATCTGGTCGCCAAAAGCCAGTAATCTTCAATAAGTCAAATATGATACATGATTCTTACAGGATTTTCTTTTCTGAGTTGCCTCTCAAAAGATTTCCCTTTTCCTTTTGGCTGATACTGCCTTTTGGACAAATCAGGAAAATGGCGAACCAAGCGAGCATCCGGTGTGTTTAGATATGCTTGGAAAAAAGATGCTGCCTCATCTCCACAATCGACAGCTTGCATGAAATCGTTGCTCACCCTACAAATAAACAAATGATACTATTAAATAATTAGCAAACCAAAGTAAATATTACATTTATTTTAGTTATCCTAGATTATAAAATTATAAGGACGAATCAAACGACAAAAGTTTATTTTTAAATGCAATCACCAAGATTAGACAAGTATTTGCCCACTGGTTAACTAAGGGGTGGATACCTTATCCTTAGAAGTAACCTTCCTTCGAACATTATCCATGACTTTATAGACAATATTTCAATGCTGTTTCAATATTTCAGTTTCAACTCAATGTTTTACCCCCATGAATTTTCATCAGAACAAGCATATCAAAGAAAAATATGATGAAAATTCTGGGCAATATGATGGGTGTTCCAATACTGTTCAATAAAACTTCGTCAACTTTTTTAAACATAGTGTTCTAGTAATTGTGCATTGTCATAGTGCAAAAGGATGCAAAAACTATTATGCCAATTCTACCCAGGAGTGAATGACAGTCAGTTCATTTACGATGCTGTTCTCGATAATAAAATAACAACATCGCGTCGCTTCTGTTTCATCCAAACATAACGTGTAGACGAAGATAAAATAACGATCGAATGCATACTGGATGATAATGCTGGACTAGCTCCAGTGCATATCTATGATTACATAGGACATGCTCATCCCACAATAGGGTTGTCTTTGATGAACTAGCCCATGGTGATAGATATGTCACCATGAGCTATGATACCTAATGGCATTATTTAATGCAGCTACTATTAATATATTATAATGACATTTTTAATGCAATTAATATTGATACCTAATGTATTATTTAATGCAGCTAATAGTGACATCTAATGCCATTACTTAATGTAGCTAATGTTTATACCTAATGCCATTACTTAATGCAGCTAATGTTTACACCTAATGCCATTACTTAATGCAGCTAATGTTTATACCTAATGCCATTACTTAATGCAGCTAATAAGAATACTTAATGTCATTATTTAATGCAGTTAATAGTGATGCCTAATGGCATTATTTAACGAAGCTAATATTAATATCTCTTGGCATTATTTACAGCAGCTAATAGTGATACCTAATGACATATTTATAGCAGCTAATAGTGACATCTAATGGTATTATTTAATGCAACTGAATTCACATCTTTGGATACAATTTACCAGACGTTTCTACCATATGATGCAAATCTGATTTTCTTGACTATTTGCTACGAACAAAATTGATCATGACGCATTAAAGCCGATTCTGCTTCTTGATAATATGCATACAATTTTCTACAATTCGCAATGTACCGAAACTTCTTTTGGATTTACATTTTCACACTGGTCTGCTTGCAAATTTTTTTTTATCATTCTACTCATTTCGAGAAATGTATCAGAAACTCAAAAAATGCACCTTTAGAAATACAATAATGGTGTTTTTTTTCTGTTGGTTTACATCCTATTTCGTTGTAAAAACACGACGCATATCCTGCAATTCGATTATTAAATCTTGTGATTTTCTGCAGTACCATTGATCAAAAGCAGCAATATTCTCTGTTTTCAGAATTTTTGAAGTCCTTGGTACAGTCTGTCAACAGACACCAATTCAGTTGTATCAAAAAAATATCGGGATACTTGATATTGCTTGTAACTGATAAAAATTAAATGCAAAGAAAAATTATCCTTTTATTCGGAAAAATATCATTTTTAAACGTAAAGAAATTGCATTCACATGGCCAGCCATTTATATCCTTATATCCAAAAAGTTTCCAATTCGAGTTTTCATTTTAATTGTTAAAATGATAAAATTGCTCAAAGAAAAATTAATGTTTTCCTCCATTATTGGAAATGAAACAACGAAGTAAAAAAGAATTCGTAATTCGTAGTTTTTATGTATAAATTTGATTGAAAATGAATAATACATAAATAGTCTATTCGAGGTATATTGTTTAAAATGATTAGAAATTTTGAAAAGTTCAGCAATTGATATAAATGAAATAAGCTTAATTTAAATGTTCTTGGAACAGTTGAATAATAGAAGTCAGATGCTTATTTTCTGAAATACTCGTTAATAACTGAAGAGTAAGAAATATTATACTGCTGATTTGTATGATTCTACTAAATAATACTTTAAATAATTTTTATGAGAATTCTTTTATATTTAATCTCTTTTTTACTATAAAGAGCATTAAATAAAAAAAAATAGTTATGGAAGTGTTTGTAAACATCCACATTTATGCCATTCCTATTCAAATATTGATTATTACAAAAATTTTCAATTTTAGATATTAAAAAGATGTAGAAATATGATGGTTATATTTAAGCAGCCAATAAGAATTTTCTAAGAGTAACAATTCTAAAATTTGTCACATTCTTTCTCCACTAAAATATATTTTTCCTGAATTCTTTATATATATTTTTACAAATCTATTTTATTATTTTCCTGCGCTGATAGTTTCATTGTAAAAGAGAAAAAAAAATTACAGATACTTTTAAAGGATGATGTATGGATGCCTAGTCAATTACTCCCGCCAATTTGGCAATAAAAATAAAATATCTCTATTGAAAATATCTGAATGAAAATATATCTATTAGGACTTGAGATGTATAAATTCTTCAAGAAAATTCCATGAAGAATAAAAAAATCTATATAAACCCGACAAAGTCAAAGCGAGGGAATCAAATAAATTATCTCTTTAAAATGCTGATCTCGGAGCATGCTCTCGAACTGCTCTTTAAATGTAGCTGCTGTTTGCGTGTGTGTTATTGATTTTTGAATTGTTGTCTTTGTATTGATTTCAGCTATATTTTCCCGCTAGTATTCATGTTTTTTCTTGGGGAATAAAACGTCGATATTTATAATCGAGTTATTTGCACTTCTCACCGTATGATTCTTACAACAGTATTAATATATATATTATAAGAAAATTTCAATAAATTCAAATTAAATGTAAAATTCTAATTCTAATTCTAAAAACAACAAATTATCATTATTAAAAACACACAAAAATTCTTACCTACAACGAACAATTTTATCGTCTGGAGAAAAAGAATTTTTAATAACCACATTAAGTGTTTTACCAGAGGGTGTTGATATAGTAAGAATTTTATCATAAATCTGTAAAGTTAGAAGCGCCAAACTTGGATACTTTTCTAGCGAGATTACGCTGCCTTCACTGTTTACCAACATGAATGAACTAGAAAGAAAATAAAAATACAAAGAAGTAAATAACTGACTTACCACTTCTATAAAAATACATTTTTTAAAACTATTCAACTAAAGTGCTGATAAACTTGAATACACATTTAATGTTAAAGTTTAAGTTCAAATAGTAGCTTTATTGAGAGAAATATGAAAACTATTTTCTTCTTCGAATGTAATTTTCTCAAGAATATTTCATACCTACTCAGATGAACAGTTTTAATTCTTGATAACTTGAAAACTAATTCTATTTTAAGTTATTTCATATAGATAATTAGCCGCTGTTCTCACAGATTCACATGCTGTTTTCTCTTTTACTGTAATTAAGAAAAAGCAAAACATATATATCGTCGTCGTTGCTCATAAAAAGAACTCAAACTCATTAAATAAAGGCTCATTTAATAGACTGAGATTCACTTTAATCACAATAATTAATTTGACGAGAGCCGATGGTTCACAGATCTTTTCCCGGCTGCTCAACGCTCTACACAGTTTTCCAACAAAACTCTTTTTTCCTACAGATGGCGCGATGGTAGTATGCAGATACATACCACCAGTCGTTGCAATGTTTTAACTTTCACCAAAATTGCACTCTTTGACCAATCAACATTAATACGGATTCACAACAATAAGAGCAATAATGTTTGAAAAAAGGACATAATATATGGGGAAAAAATGACACAATGACTTGCATCAAAAATCGAAATGGTACTTTCATAAACAAAACATAAAGGTGGGAGACATAAGAACTCAAACTCATTAAATAAACGCTTTTTAGAGGACCGTAATTCACTTTAATCACAATCTATATCCATATCTATACTTATAAATAAAGCTCAATGTGTGTGTGTGTGTTGGCGCTCTACAGGCCAGGTCATTTGACCTACAACTACCAAATTTGGTACCTGTATACCTTAGAGGTCGGGATTGTATACCTGGGATCTCTTTTTAGAATTTTTAATTAGAATTTTAATTATTAATTAAAACTAACTTTCCAGCCAAAAAATTCTTCCATTTTCCCCACCGCCAAATGAGTAAGGCTTAAGGGTTTTTTTTTTCCCAACAGTAATGAGGCTAGGGTTAACATTTTTCGGCCGATTATTTCAAACGATTCTGTTTATTTTCTTAATGTTTTATGCATTTAAAATTTAACATTGTTAATCAATCCATCTTTCAGATTCATTCTGAAGTACTTTTGAATTAAAATAACACAGAATAAAGGAAATTAAAAATGTCTAATCTGCATAGCGTTACCCCAACTGGCGTAGAAAAATTCACGCATTTGCGTTACCGTAACTGGCGTTGAAAATTCACGCATGCGCATTGTGTTCTGATTGTTGACATGACAACCATTATCAACGGATGGTTTAAGTTATTTTTAGGTTAGTTGCATGCTTTTGTAATTAAATTGTATTTATGTTAGTTATATATTTTTTGTATATGCTTACAGTTTCAAGTACATCGTTTTTTAAGTAGTTTTTTTAACCTGTTTTCAATGATTTATATTATTTTTGGGTTAGTTGCATGCTTTTGTAATTAAATTGTATTTATGTTAGTTATATATTTATTTGTATATGCTTATAGGTTTAAGTACATCATTTTTTAAGTAGTTTTTTTTAAACCTGTTTTCGACCGATTATTTTAAACGTTTCCTTTTATTTTCTTAGTGTTTGATGCATTTAAAATTAAACATTGTTAATTGATCAATTTGTTTATGATGAATCTGAGAAAATTTTGTTGACAAATTCTTGAGATATTACATAAATTAAGAAAGATATTCTTTAGTGTCCATAAAGTTTAAACGCTCAGTGACTCTGTTATCAGTAATCATATTATAAAAAAATGCTTTGTTTCAGTAAAATATATTATTATATTAATTGCAGATTAATTCTTTCCACTTCAATTTAAAGTATAAATTCTACGAGAGGCAACAGAAAATTAGAGAGATACATATTACGTTATGACTGAAGGTCTTTATAATATTATGAGTGAATTATATAACTATCAAAATTTGAAGTTTTAAAATATTTTGATAAAGAATCTATTAAAGTTGGAATTGGGTAAAATTTTTAATTATTAAAATTTAAACGAACATTAAGATTGGCAAACCGGCTGGTCGCCAAAGGCGGCTAGTAATTAATATGACGAGAGCCGATGGTACACACATCTCCTCCCTGCTGCTCAACACTCTACATATTGTTTTTCAACAAAACTCTTTTTTCCTACAGATGGAGCAACAGTAGTATGCATATCCATACTGCCAGGCGTTGTAACGTTTTAACATTCAACAACATTGCACTCTTTGACCAATCAACATCAATACGAATTCATAACAATAAGTGCAATAATGTTTGAAAAAATGACATAATATATGGAAAAAAATGACACAATGACTATTTAACAATCTTGCATCAAAAATCGAAATGGTACTTTGATAAACAAAAGGTGAGAGACATAAGAACTCAAACTCATTAAATAAAATTTTAGAGGACTGTAATTCACTTTAAACACAATAATTAATTTGACAAGAGCCGATGGTACGCACATCTCCTCACTGCAGCTCAACACTCTATATATTGTTTTTCAACAAAACTATTTTTTCCTACAGATGGCGCAACAGTAGAATGCATATTCATACTGCCAAGCTTTATACCGTTTTAACATTCAATAAAATTGCACTCTTTGACCAATCAACATCAATACGAATTCACAACAATAAATTCAATAAAGTTTCTCATATGACATAATGTATGGGGAAAATGGCGCAATGATTATCTAAAAACTTTGCATCAAAGATCGAAATGGTACTTTGATAAATAAAAGGTGAGAGACATAAGAACTCATACTCCTTAAATAAAAGCTTTTTAGAGGACTGTAATTCACTTTAAACACAATAATTAATTTGACAAGAGCCGATGGTACACACATCTCTTCCCGGCTGCTCGATGCTCTACACGCTATTTTTCAACAAAACTCTTTCTTCCTGCAGATGGCGCGACGGTAGTATGAACAGATTTATATATCTTTACATCATATAGTTTTTTTTATTCAATCCCTTAACAAGTTTTAAGACTTATATCATAAGTCTTGACATATCATGTCATATAAACTTTGAAATTTTAAAAGTGCTAATAATATATGAAGAAATTAGGTTATTTATTTTTTTAGTTTAAAAATTATTAAATTTAAAAAACAGTGTTTAATGTAAAATGTTACTTTTATTAAAATGTTTGCTTTTATTTCACGTAATAAAAATGAAAATGTCTGAAGGAAGCAATTTAATTCTTGGATTAATAATCAACTGATGGATGGGATATAAAAAGTAAAATAAGTTTAGTATATCGACAAACAATGGAACCGATAAAAAAATTTGTCAAAATGAACTTTGAAAAATTCGTTAAAAATCAAAGAAAAACTTATGGAGACGGAAATGAGGCTAAAAGAACGATTTTTTTAAAAATTTAAGATGGTGTAAAAATAAATGTTGTGTAGTGATATAATTTGAAGTCATAGCGCGAAAACCTAAACAAATTGTACAACCATTCCGTCGATTTTAGAAAGGCATAGAAATTATTTAATGGCGCAGTTAATCTTTCTAGGTGTTAAGGAATATGATTACTAACTTTTATTTTCTTTCATTTTTCTTCTCATCCTTATTTGACTAAACGTATCCTGACGCGTGAGCTAAAGAGCGGAGGGTTTTGGAATCTGTGAATGATTACCTGAACAAACTATTTTTAAACATCAAATTGTCACAGACATTAATTCCATATTATTTTAATAATCTGACACATGTTTTGTTCAAAGTGTTCATGAGCCTTTTGTAAGGGAACCGATCCCATGACATACCAGTATCATTATAAAGATAGTTTTCCGGTTCATCTATTTTTTAACTTTTGCTTAATTTAACTTTCGAGGTAAAGTAAATTCAATTTTACTTTTTTTATATAGCAGCTTAGAGAAAGTATACAAAAAATTCAAAATTGAGATTTTGACGAATCTCAACGTTTTAGACCTCCTGAGATTGAAAAACAAGAAAACATTTTGAAAAATGTTAGTCTTTCTTTCTGTGACAAAGACTACACAAAAACGCTTTGAGTTAGACGGATTAAATTTAGCATACGGTCTGTATACCAAATTTGCAGACTTCTATCAATTTTTGAACAAACTTCGTTCAGAGGAAGTCTATTTGCAGGGCTATTCTTATATAATTCAGCACGATAACTACAAAACGAAAAGAGCTAGAAAGATAAAATTCGGTACAGTGATTTTACGTCTAGTAATGACTTAAGTATAGATACTTATCAAAGTTTCAGCTGTTGCGAGTTCGAAACCTGCCGGCCGAAGACTCTCCGTGTGTGTGGTGGCAAGCGCACATTTAAATCTGCCATGGTCACAAAGTCTTCCATGATGTCGAGAGTAATACCTCTGGGGGAATTGGTTCAGGGATGATTGTTCCCTGATTCAGGTCTAAATTACGATCTGTGGATGAGTGAATGAAATGCTTGAATGAAGTCCTCCCCGTCAAAAGGGCTGTGACGTGTGTGTAGTTAAGTCGTACTCTTAGACCTAGATGGAGCTACTGAAAAACAAGAGACGCACCCTTGGCTTAAAATCCCTGACTTCTAAAGTCAGTGGGCGTGTCTATGACAAGTGCCATTAGAAACAACAGCAATAAAGTTTGGGCTAATTTCGACTAGAGTTTGGTCGTCTGTCAGTCTGAAATGTGTTAACGCGAAAACTCAAAAGCACCGTGACTTAAATATATCAAATTTGGAATGGCATTTTGTGAATATAATTGTAGTTTTAAGAGAAACTTTAGTTCAATAGGTTATGAAACAATCTAAAACACAAATTCGATTTTTGGATACTATTAAAGGCATGGCAGGGGTAAATCGCTAAAAAACTTGCCAAGGATGACACGATGGATTTAGCAAAAAAGCTAAATTTACACCAGTTAATATTTCAAAATTATTAATCGCTAATGGTATGCAAGGCATCCTTTGGGGTAACAGCTTTATTAGAAAGGATGCGAGAAAATTGCAGAGAGATTAATCCCGCTGGTTTATTCATTTTTTAAATTATATATACATATTAAATAGAACTGTTCTTCTTTAGTTTTCTACTGTGTAAAGAAAATCAAACAATTATTTTTTGATGAAACAAATAAAATAGTATGAATTTCATAGTAACAATCTTACAATTGTCGAAAACTAGGTAAATTTTTTTAAAAAAATAATTACCGAAACTAAATGCATTCAACTAAATGCATTAATACTCAATTGATATCAATGAAAAAATGCTGTTTTTAATTTTAAGATTGTAGCGGTTACAATTACTGCCTTCTCCTTTCTTCATAGGTAGCGCTACTATTGCCACCTATCAAGAACCATGTTTTCCCATGATTCCTCATTCTTGTCTCTTGTGTTGTCCTTGCTTGCCGTGTGTATTTGTTCTATGCCTTGTTCTTCAATATGCTTGTGTAAAATGTTTGTGCCGTGGAACTTAACCCGCTAATAAAAAGTAGTTCCTGAAACTGAACTCATTCTTTCATCCATGGCATAACACATAATAAAGAGTCTCGTCCTTCTACAAGATGATGTTAAAAATTATTAAGTAGTAACATTTGTAAAAGTTATGAAGAAAAATATCAAAATTTCGTTGAATTTTTAATTAACTATAATTTCAAAAAATAGCCTCTCCAATGTGTACATTCCCATCTTTTAAAGAATATTTGTGCGAAATTTCGTAGATGCAGGTTTTACGATCAATGCCGTAAAGTGGCAAAACGTGCACAAGCACATATACACATATATCTTTATTATTAATGGAGATTAGGTGTTGGCATACAAAAAAATCAATTTAACTCGAATTTTTATAGAAATACAAGATCCTGAATACATAAATATCACTCATTCTTTAGAGACCTTTCTAGAATTAGGACTGTATATTTAAATCTGAAACCAAATAAAGAATCGCGTAAAAGCCCAATACTTTGGATGAATCTGAAACCTCTATATGTTTTGCATTAATTTCAAATATCATATCTTGCATTTTCATTTGATTTGCTGTGATCATGTATTAGAGCTTATTTGAATTAAAATAAAATATTGTTTAAATCTCACAATATTATTATTTTTTTTTCCGTATTTCTTCTATAAGTAAACAAACTTTTTTTTCTGTTGGTTGATTGACTTGCAAGTCAAAAATTCCGGTAAACGCTGTATTTAAGTATTTAGAATGCATAAAAGTGTCCTAAAACGTTTAATATAATTTTGATTTAAAAAAATTTAACCTAAAGCATTTCATTTTTTTATATGCAAGATGTGAAATCCTTTCTTTGGAAGGCATACCTCATTTAAATATTTTGTTCAGTTCGTTGTAGCATGTATGAATTAAAATAAGTAGAGAAAATGTTTAGATAGAAATTAATTTAAAATCAATCAAAAATAAATATTTTTAAAAAGTAGAATGTGGAAGGCAAAGTGCTGGATTTTGCCTTGATAAAGAGCCTCTACAAACTTTAATCTGGTCCTGTCATATGACGACAGGACATTTTAATTTTAATGTGCGATAATTAACTTGTGGATATCGAATAACATTCTAATAGTTGATTGATGGACTATAATAATTTCACTACCAAGATGCGAAAGAATTTAACTGCAATAAAAAAAAATTAAATCATACATTCTTAACAAACATATCAAATCTAAGGGAGAAATAAGCTATAAAGAAGGGGAATAAAATATTTCTCACCGATCTAGGAGCCCATTTACTTCAAATCCTTGCTTTGTACATTTTCCTTCTTTTATCTCAAAACCTCTGAGACTTTTAACTGGGAAGAAATACAGCTTGGATACGGTTCCAACTTTGACAAACGAGTGCTTTTTTTTCTTCCATAACAGTATTCCCATAACACTTACTGCCACTGCTGCAACAATCCAAAGCGTTGTCAAGTTCTGAGACATCTTTTACTGAAAAATATTAGAATTTTCAAAAATAATCTAACGAATGCCATTTCAAATTCAAATATACAGAGGTGTTCCGGTTTATAAATGCACAGTATTTGAAGTTTTATGGTTTAATATCTATATATATTTAAAATAATAACAAAAACCAACAAACCAATCCCCCAATCCCGACCACTGGTTCCATTATGACATTTGTTTTTAAAATGAAAGCTAATGACCTGAATACACATTATCAATGGTCATATGCCTCCATAGCCATCAGTGCTCTTTCTGTGAGAGATCTCAAAAACACTTCTTTTTTTATAATTCTCGGAGGGGAAAACACCCAATAGAGTTTCTTCTGCCCAACAACTGTACCGATTTCTATTTCATACGAACGTTAATGGTCTCTCGAAACATCATCAATGGTTTCTTGCTGTCACCAGTCACATAATCTATCAGTTTCGAGGTAAATCACAAAAATACTTCTTTACTGTAATCCTATATAGAGTTGTGGCGGATTGTGATGAGCGAGGAAAGAACCTGGGACCTTGTGGTTCGCAGCACAGTAACATGACCACAATACAAAAGCAATTGCTCGTGTAGCGTACCTGTTAACTGGCTTATAAGCTATTCACTACAGAGGAAATCCTAAAGAGAGTTACCATGAACAAGCACTATGGCGAATTATACAATTTTTATTTCAGTTTTAATACAATTTCATAATTATAATTTATTCACAAATTTTCTATAATTTTTATTTTTATTTGCTAATTCGCCATAAATATTAAATTTATTTAATTTTAATTAAATCACTTTCGAACTACTTGATTCAAAAAACTATTTTTAAGCATCAAATTGTTACAGACATCAAAGCCATCTTATTTTAAGAACCTTAAACCTATTCTATTTATACTGTAAATGAACCCTCGTGATGGAGTCCAGTCTCATTATATCATGGTGCCATTAAAAGTTGTCTAGACAATCTACCTTAAAACTGCACATTATCTTTCGTGCTATTGTGGTTCTATTTTCATATTCATTATGCAAAATGTTGGGATAAAAAAAAATAGAGCCTTTCCTCTTTAATTTTCAATAAATGAGACAAATTATGCCTTTAAATATTTGGAAAATCATGAAAATGGTTTGAATTTCGACTCAACAAAGAAATGTTTTTAAAAAATTGTCAAAATCCAGGAAAATTTACACAACAATTAAATTAGCATAATTCAAAAAACAATTTTTAAATTTTAAAAGGGTTTAAAAATCGGCCTTATGCAATAGTAATTAATAGCGGAAAAATTCCAAAATTTTACATAATTTTTAATTAAATAAAGTTAAAATGAAAAGTTGAATGAAAAAAAAAAACCCCACCATTCTGAATTCTGGAGGCTGAAGTTAATGGCTCTAAATATATTATATACTATGTATATATTTAGTCAAGTGCATTCCCAATACCTTCCATTTTTGAGGCAAATCATAAAATCAAATTCATACATAGCCCTTTTTCAACAAGTGGGCTGATTTCGCTAATTAATTTCACCATTTTGCAAGCAGAGCTAATGAATGTACAAATTTAGTTTTAAATGACACTTTCTGTTTTGTGATAAATCCCAGTGAATCAAAGCTGCGTGACACCATAAAATTAAAATTATCGATATTTTGGGCGAAGAGTTAATCGCCAAATCCAGCTCGACTTTGTTAAATTTTGACAATCTTCATAAAAGAATAAAAAAAATATAAAAAGAAAATATTCCTTATTAAGATGGTCAAAGTAGCAATTTTTGTAAATTATAACAAGTTTTGTAGCAAGAAAATTTGAAAAAATATAGAAAATAAAATACAAGCAATAATTGTTGATTTTGTCATTAATTTTTCTCTATAATTATAGTAGATTTTACATTTAATAACTATAGTCCTCCTCATGTGGCAATATATTCCATAATTTTAGATAGAAAATAAAACTTTTCTAATAGGAAAACTACTTATTGCAATGAATCTCATAATACAACATTGGGAAAATTTCCTAAGGCCTTCACCGATCCTGGTACCTAAGTAAAAAAAAACCACTGTTAAAAAATGATTTTCACCCCATAGGTTAGACTACTTTTAACATGATCTATATTGCCACATTTAAATAAGCAAATAAAATCCTTTAATTAATTTGAAGATGTCTTAGAAATATGTAGACTAAAATTTAATGCCTTAAAGAAAACTAATAAATAAGGAACAAAAATATTTATTACTAAATTTATTCAAAAATGAAGAGCTATAGAAAATTTTAGAAGTTGCTCGTGCTTTATTTTTTTAATATAATTATTTGTTTATTTAAATATGGCAATATGGTTCATGTTAAATATTTATTTCGCATGTTAATATTTATTTTGAAGCATGGTACATCAATAAATTCATTATCTATGATTGCTTCGATATGCATTATTTAATTTGCTTAATAATTGAAAGGAATATGAAAATATTAACCTTAGATAAAAAAAAAATTACCTTTGCCTTCCAGCTTGTTGAGAGGAATATTTTTATATTAAGTTGGAAATTGAATGAAAGAAGAGATAAAGTTTTCAGATAACATTTTGGAACTGAAAAGTAAAGGCAGAAGCAAATTTTCTGATTAAATATGATAAGATTAATAACTGTACTTCAAAGATTGATAAAAGTGTTCTTATCTAAGTTATAATACCTTTTCTAGAAACATTTTCTGTACTTAAATTTACATTGCTGAGTTATTGAGACATTAAATAAAATCTTTTTTTCACAGCGCAGTTTTCACTTTCTGTCAATTGCTATGTAGACAGCATTTTAAATAATCTCCACTAATAAATGAATGTAATAATGTATGAATGTGTAGCGCTACACTACAGAGTAAACCATTAGACATAGTGATACCATATATGATACAAATATGTTTTGGAATGTGAAAATCACTCCATTTTTTTTCAAATTTTAATTAATTAAAAACTAAGAAAGGTGTTAACATTTTCAGCAATAATTATTGATTAGTGCATTATTATATTATCACAAAAAAATTGACTTTCATACACTTTTAAAATAAAAAAAGGCTTTTTAATTGTACCAATTTAATAGTTGTATAAATATTTCTTGAACTGTGGCAATTAAAAAAATATTCTTTACATAATTTTCAGCTATAAATTACAATGTTAAACTGAAATCCAAATTGCTTTTATTTTTCCGTCAAATAATTAATCTCGTGGCTTTCTAATGCATTTGTCAGCTAAGTATAAATGATTCTGTTCAATATCTGTACAATTTACATGAGGAATAAGTTATTATGTTCAGTTTACATAAGAATAACATAGTTTAACTTATAGCACCGTGAAAGTTCGAATGTAGATTATCTGCACCGCATACCCTTTATTATTTTTGCGGAAATTGGTTTTCTTCCCCTTCCAGAACAAGTATTAAACGAACCTGTTTCTTTAAATTTGGCTATCATTCCTTTATCGAAAATGTTTATCAACCAAAGTCCGATATCGATTAATGGCATCGATATTCGATACAATTTATCGAAGTTTTAACAGCAATCCCTTCAAAATCTGACTTTCCTGTAATGCAACTACTGCGAAATTATCATCTTGATAAAACAATTTAACTAGCAAAGCTCAATCGGGTTAGACTTTCTAATTAACTATAGCTAGCACACTGAAAACAAAAAACTCATCGAAAGTCTCTAGGTTTTATTACAGCTAATGCGCGATGTTGACGAAAAATTGCATTTTTATATCTTCTTCATTCTTTTAAATCTTTTATTCGGAAATTAACTATCGAAAAAGTTTTTGATCGAGCGCAATTACCAAACGAAACCTCATTAAGAAATCTTGTACTTTATAGTTGCTCCCCCATTCGAAGATAAATTTCGCAAGGGAACTCAAGTGTCAGTGAAGTGGATATTTTGTTACCCGTAATAAACTTTTTAACATTTTAAATGAACAAAATCAGATGGCACGATAACTTAAGAAAAAAGAACACAACTTGTTTATTTTCACCAAAACAATAATTTATGTTGTCACCTTACAAAAAATTAAAACGTACAAAAATTAAAAAATAAGATGAAGAGGAAACATAGAGGAAGCTACACCTGCATCGAAAGACATTTTACCGTTTGAATGTTTTGTTTTTCTCCTATTAGCATCAAAGTGATCAATTTTGGTAAATTTCAGTTAAGAAAAGTGAGCTCGAATGTAGTGGATAACAGTTGCTGTTCGAAGGTATAACCAAGACAGTTTTTCACCTTTTTTTTAAAAATTGAAGTTTACAATTCATTTTTAGAGATTGTGTTATTTAACAAATTAGTACCAGGGAAGACACTGGTGCGTCACCAGTTTAAATTAAAGTATTAAAACATTTCTAATTAATGAAAACTGCCAGCCATGTAGATAACAATTATAAATTTTAATTACAAATTAAATTAACAAATATAGCTCATGATACATCGGCCGTACATCCATCGACCAGCACGAAGCAGTAGTTCGGAGCAAGCCGGCGAAGCCAGGAAGTGAGTCACTGGTTTTCGTTGGAGAGCAAACTTCATCTCCATAGGTATGATTGATGCTTATCGCCAGATGGCGAAACAAACAGTCATTTATCGCCTGTTTGGCCGCTGCACACTCCCCCCGCAGTCTCATTGGAAATGGACATAACGACGTGGGGGTCGAACTTGTCGTCCTGTGCGAGTTGTTTGCCTTGCTGGAGCGAGGATGGATGTCTCAGCTGGAACTGTCTTGGTACGCTTAGTAGTGGAGCTTGCTTCTTGCTTGGCTGGTGGTACACTTGTACACTCAGGAGGAATTATAAAAGCAGGTTTCAGACGGTCTATGGAAATGGTATGGGAAGTTCCCTTGATCTCGAGATCAAAAGTTTTCTGTCGCCTGAAAAGAACTTTGTACGGTCCATCATATGGTGCTTGTAGGGGTTTACGCACACCGTCATGTCTCACAAATACATGTGAACACACGTTGAGGTGAGGATGCACAAAGATTGTTCTTTGTCCATGACAGGATGTTGGAACTGGTCTCATCGTTGCAAAATAGCGTTTTAAGTCCTCCACGAGCTGCTTGGGTGATGCGTCTCCAAGTGTTGGATCGAAAAATTCACCCGGTAGTCGCAGAGATTTGCCGTAACCAGCTCAGCAGTCGTCGCTTGTAGATCCTCTTTGAAGACGGACCGGAATCCTAGTAACAAGGTGGGCAGTGCTGCAGACCACTGATCCGTGTTGTAGGCTTTCAAAGCTGCTTTTAACGGACGGTGGAACTCTTCGATCAGGCCATTGGCCTGAGGATGATAAGGAGAAGATCTGATCTTTTTAATTCCTAGTAGCTGAGAGAGAGCACGGAATAAATCACTCTCAAACTGTCTGCCTTGGTCAGTAGTAATTCTTACAGGACAACCAAATCTGGCTATCCAGTGCTTAAAAAATTTTTTGTGCTACTGTCTGTGCTGTCATGTCTGGAATTGGTACGGCTTCTGGCCATCTGGTGAACCTATCTATCATTGTTAAACAGTAATAGTTTCCTTGAGAAGGTGGTAGAGGTCCTACAAGGTCCAGGTGTACATGTTCGAACCTCTGTGATTGGTCTACAAATTTTCCTACTGGGGTCTTAGTATGGCGAATTACCTTCGATTTTTGACACGGAATGCAATGCTTAGCCCAATTGTTGCAGTCTTTTCGAATGGAAGGCCAAATAAAACGCGATCGAATTAATTTTGAAGTGCTGCGAATGCTAGGATGAGATAAATTATGTAGTGATGCAAAAATTTGTTGACGAAATGATTCAGGAATATAAGGTCGAGCTGTACCTGTTGATACATCACAATATATGGGAGTTTCGCAATTTGGAAAAGCAATTCTTTTAAATTGTAAAGTTTCAGAATTATCGATTAAATTTTTTAATTCAGAATCAATTTTTTGCGCTTGTGCAATTTCGTTATAATCTATGGGATTTGGCATGTTTATAGCGTTTATCCTCGAAAGTGCATCTGCTAATATATTCTCAGAGCCCTTTATGTGGTGAATATCGGTGGTAAATTGGGATATAAAATCTAATTGTCTTGCCTGTCTGGGAGAGCATTTGTCCAAGCGTTGCTGGAAAGCGTAAGTTAACGGCTTATGATCTGTAAACAAAGAGAAATTTCTAGCTTCAAGCATATGCCTAAAGTGTTTGATGGCAGCATAAGCTGCTAATAACTCTCTGTCGTAAGCGCTATAGTTTCTTTCTGCTGGGGAGAGTTTCCGAGAAAAGAATGCGAGTGGTTGTAATTCTTCATCTACTAATTGAGACAATGTCCCTCCGATTGCAAAATCTGAAGCATCGACTTGTAAAATCAATGTGGCATCTGGTTTTGGATGTGCCAATAAAACAGCATTTGCGATTAATTTTTTACAATTTTGGAATTCCTCTTCCGCTTTATCTGACCAGTCCAATTTTGTTTTATCATTCTTTTTCGCTCCTTTTAAATATGAAGTTAAATGTACCTGATGTTTTGCTATGTTCGGTAAAAATCTACGGAAGAAATTTAAAAAACCTAAGAATCTTTGTAGATCCTTAACTGTTTTTGGTTGTGGATACTTGAGAATCGGTTCAACTTTATCGGGTAAAGGTTTAGTTCCCGAACTAGTAATTAAATGACCTAAGAAAGGAATTTCTGAAACGCCAAATATGCATTTTGAAACATTTATGGTTAGTCCATATGTGTTTAATCTCTCCAGTACGATTCGTAAATGAGCTTGATGCTCTTCTTGGCTGGAACTAAATATTAAAATATCATCCAAATAGACATAGCAAAATTTAATATCTCCTAGGATTTCATTCATAAATCGCTGAAAAGTTTGTGCTGCCCCACATAGTCCAAAATTTAAGAATGGGAACTCAAACAGTCCAAATGGTGTACAAACTGCGGTTTTTTGTATATGATC
Source organism: Argiope aurantia (assembly GCA_026543865.1). Taxonomy (NCBI): domain Eukaryota; kingdom Metazoa; phylum Arthropoda; class Arachnida; order Araneae; family Araneidae; genus Argiope; species Argiope aurantia. The sequence goes on from JAPMOR010021768.1 coordinate 170,162, forward strand.
CGGATGCACTGGTATGTGAAAATAAGCGCAGACTATATCAAGTTTCGAAAAAATATTTTTTCCATGGAGTGCATTGGAAAAATCCTGGATATGAGGTATGGGGTAACGGTCCGGTACAGTACAGGCATTCAATCTCCTATAGTCACCCACAGGACGAATACTGCCTGAGCTTTTGGTAACGACATGAAGGGGAGATGACCAAGGTGATTTTGATGGCCGGCATATGCCTTGATCCATCATGAACTGAAACTCTTTTTTGACGGCGTCATACATTTCTGGATTTAGCCTTCTAGGTTTACTATGGAAAGGTGGACCGGTTGTTTCAATAAAATGCACTGTATTATGTTTAACAGGTTTTACCCCAAATGTTAATTTTGTTAATTCTGGGAATTCTTTCAAAATTTTATGGTATAGTGATTCACCCGAAATAAGTTTTAGAGACGTATAATCTGTTGATTTTGAAATTATTCCGGGTTGGGTAAATTTAGTAACATTATCAATAAGTTTGCGCCCTTTGAGATCTATTAATAGATCAAAGGTTTGTAAAAAATCCGCTCCTATTATTGGAACAGGCACATTAGCAATTAAAAATTTCCATGGGAAATTTCGCCTGAGACCTAAGTCCACATTTAATAATTTAGATCCATAAGTATAAATTTTGGAGTTGTTAGCTGCAAAAATTTGCAGGGAATCAGGTTTTAGATTTTTTTGGTTTTTGTTGAGCGGTATGCACGAAACATCAGAGCCAGAATCTATCAAAAATTTGAAATGGGATCTCTTATCAAAAACATGCAAACGATACGATTGCGCGGCTGCCGCCGATGTAGGTTGATCGACAGCCGCTATTGGGAGTTTTCCTGATCCACGTTAGTTGAGTACGAACACGGCGATACGCACTTCAGTGCCTTTTCTCCGAAACGCGAATGATAATAACAGCATTTTCTCCCACGATCACCGGAACGCCCGCGAGAGAAACTGCGCTGTCTGTTTTTCCGATGGAACGGGCCTCTGCTTCTGTCGCGGGAAAGCCGTTGTACCTGCTTACTTAAAGCGGCTATTTCGCTTCGGAGTGCAGTAAACTCATCCAGAGTGGAAGCTTTCCGCATGGCAGTACTTTTCGCGCCTCGGCTGACGGCAAAGACGCTGTTTTCTGTTGAGGAAATACGGACCTCGGCAATTTTGTCGGCCATGTTGGCTAAATTGTCCAGGGGTTTAGAACTTATTGATAAAATTGCCTGCATTTCTGACGGCAGTCTTTGCAGCCATAAGGTTTTGAGAAAATCGTCTTTTATGCCTGTGCCACCACCGAGTTCGCGCATCTTTCGGAGTAACTGTGACGGTTTATCGGCGCCTAAATGTAATTCAGAAAGCAGTCGACGGATCTGTTCATTTTCCGAAGCGGAAAATTCGGTTATAAGTCGAGCCTTTAGCGCATCATATTTGTTGGTGTCGGGGGGTGCAAGTAAAATATCAGCTACCGCTGATAAAGTTTCCGGATCAATAGACGCAATCAAATGATTGTATTTTGTAAGATCATTAGTTATTTTAGCTAGAGCGAAATTGCTTTCTACTTGGATGAACCACAATTTTATATTGTTCCTCCACAGCGGCGGTATTTTCACCGAAAGATGGGACACCTGCGACTCTGTCGGAGCGTCAGCATTGACAGTTTCGTTTTCTGTATTAAGCATTTTTGGTTACTCGAGGTGGAAAATGATAATTTTTACAATAATTACGAGTATTTGAAAAAGTTATGATTATTTAAATATACTGTTTTTTTAATTATGAGTTAAGAATCATAATAATAAACATGGTAGCCAAAACGAAAGTAATAAGAAATTAATACTTCGAATACAAAAAATAACATGAAAAATAATACTGAATATAAATAATACGATTTTTTCGCCAAAAGAATGGGGAAATGAAATACTGACCAATCACAGAGAAATGAAAAGAAAATTCGAACACATACCTGGTCCTTGATGCATTATTTCGCGGCACAATTATCCAAAATAATCCATAATGGGTGGTATGTATGAAAAATAATTGAAGAACTCAATTACCAAAAACTGATTTGAGCATATTTTAGAAATTTCGAGGCTGGACTTCGCAAGTTTTAGAAAAGTAAAAAAGAAATTGCCGGGTCACCAGTTTGGTGCGTCACCAGTTTAAATTAAAGTATTAAAACATTTCTAATTAATGAAAACTGCCAGCCATGTAGATAACAATTATAAATTTTAATTACAAATTAAATTAACAAATATAGCTCATGATACATCGGCCGTACATCCATCGACCAGCACGAAGCAGTAGTTCGGAGCAAGCCGGCGAAGCCAGGAAGTGAGTCACTGGTTTTCGTTGGAGAGCAAACTTCATCTCCATAGGTATGATTGATGCTTATCGCCAGATGGCGAAACAAACAGTCATTTATCGCCTGTTTGGCCGCTGCAACACCATTAGTTCGGCATTATTATTATTTATTTATTTTTTCTGTAAAATAACGTTTTCTCCAAGAAAATATGTAGATACGAATCACATTGAACATGTGGTGGTGTTATGTAGAATGTTGTTTAAAGCACTTCATCGCTATTAGAAAAATAAACTCTTTATTTCACTAACTACTATCGTAACATTACCGCTTAGCGCACGTATATATAGAACGGGGATTCCCCTGGCGAAGTAATAACATAAATTGTATTAGGGAAAGTAGATAGGTAGCGCTTTAGAATAACATGAATGCAAGATGGCGCTACGATCACTACAAACATATGAATATTTTTCAATCCTGCCTACAATGAACTGGTAATTTAAATAAGAAAAAAATTACGTAGTTTAACATGCCATTCAAAACAATCTGCTATATTTAAGTATTAATTTTACAGTTTATCTGCCATTACTTACATTTTTGAACTTACACTCGGTTTTACCATGATGAAATCGAATTCGAGATGGCGCTATATGGCATTGTCATAATGAGAGCAGATAGAAAAAGACTTGAATAGTTAGTTATAAAAAATGTTAGAGGTGCAATTTCCAAAATACACGATATAAATAAATTTATATATATACAAGAATTTTTCTTTCAAAATTATAAAATTTTTACTGAAGCTCGGATGTGTGCCTCGACTTCTTTAGGTCTGTGCAAGTTGTGGTGACAAAAGTGTACACTCGTGTCCGGAAGTTGTTATCTGACTTTTATGAAGTTACCACCACAGGTCTGGACTGGTTCCGCCATTTCGTAGACTGTAATAGTTGGCTATAAATTTTTTTAAGGTGTATGTAAAATCACGTTTTTTTAGAAAAAACACCTATATATATATAAACTTAAAAAGCAAAACCTTATCTAAATATAAAATTTGAAACAAATTGTTAGAAACGTTTCCGAGATACATGAAATAAATATATTGTTACGAATTTTTTACCGGGGTTCGTTTGGATAATGGAAGTTATATGGTGTGGAGAACGCTCAATTAGCAGGCGGCAGTGGAAAAAGAAAAAACGACATTTATTTACACGAAGACACACAGGACAGCACAGAAAACGATTATCTTCAGCCGAGACGTGTAGCACACAACCAGAATCTACTGCAGACAGTAGCGCACAGCTCAGTTCAGCACTAGCTTGATTCCGTCGCTGCTCTGCTATTCCCTGGGAGACCACTTCTTCACCGTCGCTTCCGGCTACTCCTCTCTGTCGATTCCGACCACTCTGCTCTGTCGACTCCGCTCTGTCATTTCCGCCTACTTTTCTTCGACCTTCTGACTTCGACGACTCCGCAGCACAGACTGTCTCCTTTTATAGGTCTCAGGAGGCGGGGCTAGAAGCCTCTCAACCAATGAGGAACGTTCGAGGCGTATCTCGGTTCCTACTGGACGGATCGGGAAAATTCTCGATGTTTCGGGTATAATCTATTTTGGCGCCAAAGTCGCCAAATTCGTAGCTAGGTCGCCAAATGGTCACCAAGTTTGTCGACAAGCTCTGGGACCTCCGACGCGTCACCCGGACTCCGTCTAATAGCGATGACTTTGAAACAGTCTTTCTGTTGATGGAACAAACTATGCTGGGAAGCCGAATTGCAGGTTTGTAACAATATATACAGGAACTACTCGTTTAAAAATATAAGATTGTATTAGGATAAAAAGATGGTAAAATTTAAATTAAAAAAAACAATCGCGATTTTGTAATGAATTAAATTCGCACTCGGTCAGTGAAATTTTGAACCTTTCTTTCGAATAAACAAATTTTCTTTTCTTCATTTTGTCCTACAGAAAATTTCATAACTTTCGGCATAATAGTTTCGTTTGCAGACATTTTAAAAGGGAGTCATTTAATTATGGACACTCTATATTAAACTATATTACTAAAAGTAGAAAAATAATTCAGTATAATATACAAAATGGTCAAAATTAAAACACCACCACTTTGAGCTCTCAATACAGCGAGCTACTCAATGTAAATGCTCCAAAATTGCTAAACATACTCTTCTAGAAACAGGGAATTGCACGAAAAAAAAAGTTCCAGAAACATCGATAGAAGGCGCTGCACAACAGAAAATATGCTGAAAAGACACAAATAAACACAAAAAAATGCGTAAGGGGATTTTTCGCTTCTCATTTCTATTGCAGATATGAATAAATAAATAAATAAGAAAAGTAAAGAATCTTAAATTGTCATTGTAACTGCAATTTCGTACTGTAAGCCCAAAAGTTTGCATAAGCACTTGTTTTGCTGCTACAATTCTAAGCATAAAACGGGATAAAGCTAGGAAAATGTCATTCTTATCAGCGATAGCTCTGCGCTTCGCTTGTGAAGTTGTTTGATGAAAACAAAGGAAATGCTGCAGCTGCACTTCGAGAGTTTCGTGGACATAAGCAATTTAAGCAAAGGACCAGCAGGTACCAAAACATGTTCTAAAATTTTGTTGTACCTCAAATGCAACAGCCCCATGCCTTGATTTAATTACTTTTGTGCAAGATGGAGCGCCTCCAAATTAGTCGCGCATTTCCGGCAACCTAACCATCTCGTTCTACACATCTTAATCCCTGTGTTTTTGGTTTTGGGGTTACTTGAAAAATCTTGTTTACTGAGGACGCCCCGTAATCCATGGCAGATTTGAAAGACAGTAACCCTCTGCATGTGAGAAGCATCTCAATCGAACAATTACGATCCATAGTTGAACAAGCTGTCCACAGAATGCAGATTTTACATATCAAAGAAGGGAACAATTTGGGCAGTTTCCCCTGCATCGATAAGGTCCTTGTGATTGAATGTTTGATACGTTCGAATAAAATGTGGTAGAAATGGACATTTTTTGAATTTTCTGTTGTACAGCGCCATCTGTCGGTGCTTCTGCTTGTTGTAACCCAAATGCAACAACGCCAATGTCTTGATTCAATCACTTTTATGTAAAATGAAGGGCCTCCACACATTGGTACGCAGTTTCTTTGGCAAGATTTTACTAATGATAGAATAATTAGTCGCGCGTTTCCGGCAACCTAACAATCTTGTTCTACACATCATATTTCCTGTGATTTTTTGCTTTGGGGATACTTAAAAAATCTTGTTGAGGATGTCTGGTAGCCTTGGAAGAATTGAAAGACAGTATCACTCTGCATGTGAGAAGCGTCTCAATGGACCAATTATGATCCGCATTAAAACAAGCTGTTTACAAAATACAGATTTTTTTTTACGTCTTGAAGAAGGGAACCCATATTGAGCAGTTTTTACTAAAGGATACGTTCGAAAAAAATCTGTTACAAATGTTTTTTTCTTTCTTTGTATGTTCAACATATTTTCTGTTGTATAGCGCCATATACAATGATGTTTCTGGAACTTTTTTTTTTTGAGTAATCTGTTTTCCCATGACTTGAATAGATGTTCAATAATTTTGGAGCCTTTACCCTGAGGAGTTCGCTGTATAAAGAGCTCAGAATAGGGGTGTTTTAATTTTGACCACCTTGTATTTGAACACTTTTGGAAAAAAAATCATAAAATAAAATAAGGTAATAAAAAGAAAATTGCATTTCATTGATAAAGAAATTTTAATTTTCACACTATTACTTATTCATTGATATTTAGATATTTTGCAATCACTGTTGTTATCTTTATGATTTCAGTAAATAAGAAATATTTATTAAATTACATAAAAAATAGTTTAACTTATGAAATTTCTAGAGCATATTCATTTACCCTGAAATTAATTTTAAACAGGCATCAGATACAATAGATAATAAAGATATAATTAAGTATAGTAATAGTGTATTCATTATTTATTTCAAAAGTATGAACGTTTCTGGTTTTTAATTATTATTTACCACTTTTGGCAACCAGCTGGTTCGCCGGAATTAATGATTGTTAAAGTTTTCAATAAAATATTTTATTTAACTTAAGTCTAAATTATTTCAGAAAAAAAATTTTTAACTCCAAATTTTGATATATGTATAATTTATGCTATTTTAGAAGCCTTAGTCCATTTCATTAGTTTTACTAGGCCTTTTTATTATTTCTGCAGCTGCTCTAAAATTTGAGCTTTAATTTGAAGTTGAAGCAATTAAACTCACCTACTGCAAAAACACTTTTGCTGAAATCAAACATTTTTTTAAAAAATATGAATACAAAAAATAGCACCGTTCAATATTGAAATCTTAGGCGTATTACAGAATGTATTATTTTATAATTAATAAAAATCTCAAAGGTTTATTTAATAAAAATTTCTTTGAGTCAGCATAAAATTCAATCTTAAATTTTACTTTTAAACAGATTTGAATGGTATAAATAAAATTTAATTTGTTTCAGTCAATAAATGTATTTCTAAAAAAACATGAATTTAAAAGAGTTTTTTGGTCCTAAGGAATCATATTAAGATAAATATTCTTGACGCTCCAATATTTAAATTAAAAAAAAAAAAACAGTTTTTCTAACTTTTGTGATCAAATCTGATCGAGTTACAAAGTTTTCAAATAACACTATTTTAGGATAATCAGCTATTTTATAATATTTGAGTAATCAGATTTAGGGAAAGTTCGGGCGATGACTGGTTCATGATCTTCGAGTCAATAATGTGGTTTAAAAAATCGTGCATCTCTTAAATTAAAAGTATTCAAGATTTCATAACTGACTCAGATTGGGAAATTAACCGCATTTGGGAAATTGACTTTTTCCACAATCATATATGAAAATAAGAAGTATCCATTATTTTCCCGAAACATAATAGCTAGTGACAATTTAACGAGTGAAATACAACACCTGATAATGAATTTAATTACTATATTATATTTATAAATTTTTTTAAAAACATTACCGATAACTTACCGATCAAATAATAATTAATAAAAATATCTATGAAATTTCAAAAAGAAGCGCTTACCTATGATACATTAACTAACCGGCGTATATCAGTTAGCTTTTAGAATTAGATCTTTTCGCCTTCAATACAAATGCTAAAACATTGTGATACGAAAGAAATATACAAGATATAATATCAAATATATCTGTTTCATATCAGTAGGTAAATTAATAAGTGCTTTCAACTGATCTTTGAGCTACTGCACGATGTGCGACGCGTGACTTTATTTATTTAATTCCACGGCTCTGTCATCGGCTTCTCTTCTAATGCTAAAAGGAAAACTGAAGTCAAAATCAAATCAACAGAATCAAAAGCAGGAAATATTTTTTCTTTTTTTATTCTCCCGCTAACAAAGAGAATTTATTGTAATCGTCAGGAAAGCCGATCAATTTTGGGAAAACTTTCCGTTTCAGATCTTATCAAGTCAAAAAAAAAAAAAATCGAATTTGAATACGATTGCTAAAAATGATTTAAACTAGACAGTGAAATTTGGTATGTGGTCTTTATACCAAATTTGCAGATAGTAATCGAATTTAAATGAAAGTCAATCTGTACGAATGCAATTGAGCATAATGGCCATTGAAGGCAATATGGATAAAATTTTGGTTCATAGTTTTAGTATCGAAAGAATAGAACCGCATCAAAAATTTACCGATTGATTGACCGTCTCTCTCGCTCTGTATACATGTAGGACGATAACTATATGCAAACTGAGCAGAGTTTACAACTTAACTCAGCTGTAAAACTTTTGTTTTCGAGGAATGGCAATGTTTTTTGTAATCTAACTGAAAACCGAGAAGAATAAATGCTTGTAGTGCTCATGGTAACTAGAAGATTTTTCTCGGATTTTTTTTAAGGATTTTAGTGTGTCCCATTTATTTGTAGAACTGTGAGTTCATTTGAGTGAGGGGAAAAAGGAGTCCTTGTATAATTTTTGACCTGATAGTAACAACTATAAAATGCACTAAATTAGATAACTGAAATTTTGTATAGGGTCTTGTTACTAAAATCATAATTTTGTTTCAAATTTTGGTTTCAATCGATCGATAAATATACATCCAAAATGCTTACTCGATTTTCTTCGCTATATTATTAACCATTATACTCATGTGTGGGACTCTTAAAAATAAAAATCTGAGCACTCGTGGTGTTCATAGCCTTGTTTATGGTCTACAGATTTTATGCATTGGTAGAAAGATAATTTTATTAGGGAATATGAGAAAAAATATCGAGAAGACCACGGTCATCAGTTTTTTTTTTTTTTTTTTTTAAAGAAATATATACCTATTGCAATGACGGAAAAATCGTCTTCGAGATCTTGATGAATTTTCACGTTTAAAATTTCCCCAGGTTCTAAAAACACATTTTTGCTATTAAGTCTACCAGTGAACCCGAATTACACTCAAACATCGCTTAATGAGCACATCTTATAATAAGTGAATTACTTAACGAGTAATGGAAAATGTTAAAAAAAAAAGTGACTCCCTTAGCGAGCGACGTTTCGTAGAATGAGCGGAGAGGAAATATCGTGACGCCGCATGCTGGATTGGCTGTATAATTTTAAGAGAATCCTTATATCTACATAGACACTTTGGTCGGATAACATTGTCAAATGTGACTCTAATGAGTTTGAACAAGTGCTTGCGGAACCTCAAAAGATGAGATTGAGTCTTTGGCCAAGATTATGGGGCTGGAGATGGATAGCAACGACATCGATGAGTTGGTACAAGAACATAGTCAGAACTATCTAAACACTTGCGTAGTTAAATTATGTCACAACAAAAAGCTGCGGAGGAGATTTGGTCAAGAGAAATGGAAATAATCGACTCAAACAAGCAACAACCTTCCAATAAAATAAGAGAGATGCTAAAAGCATAGGAAATTATTGAATTGTTTGCTGAGAAGTGTCACCAAGATAAATCAGTAATTATACGTTTCACAAATTCACTTAACGATAATATTGTGTCTCAATTTCACTAGATGTTGAAGAGTTCCCCAAAATAAATGTTCTTAGACAATTTTCTTCTTTAAGAAGCATGAATTACTAACAATAAATTTCAATATTATAAATTTGTTTTCGGAATTCAACGCATTGCTTTATTTTACATGGGCTAATAAGGGAAAAAATTATTTCTCTTTATGAGCGTTTTGCATTAAGAGTAAAAATTGGGAACGAATTGTGCTCATTGAACGAAATTAAAAAAACAGATTGAACTAGAAGGATGACATTCAGTCAATGGCCATAACACTGAATGACAGCTTTTTTAAAGATTCGGATATTCAGAATTTTTTCTGCAACGTTTTAAAACCAATATCAAAATGAAATTTATTTTTGAAAATTTGCACATGATATCAATCTATTACTCACGAAATGCTATGGTCAGTATGATATCATATGCAATAATTACATAACTACAATACACTCCCAAGTATCCGGTTGGCGACTATCCAGCCTAGTTTTCTTTTATCGTAATTAAACGAGAAAGGCAAGACGTTGCATTGTTTATGTTTCCTGCATTTAAGTTAGACACAGAATTTATGTTAAAATGTGAGCAGTTTTTATACTTTAACTTTTTCTCTAATAAATTCTTGAAACTTGCAGTGTAGTATATAAGCATATATAAATTAGCAGTCTAGAGCCTTCTATTTTAATTGGACGTTACCGGCAACTGCATCTATGATTCACCCGGCCGCGGCTGCATTCTACGTGACTTGAGACACATGGAGGGCTTAGTAAATAAGAAGTCAGAAAATACGTATTATAACAGTGAGTTTTGGTATAAAAACATTGTCTTCTGGCATTGGTGAGCAAAGAAATGAATTTATAGAACTGAGGCTTTATTGTTATCCGACCTGCCTTTCCACCACATTAGGCCAGATACTCAGGAATGTACTGCATCTTTGGCATGTCCATACTGATTGGTAAGCGAAAGAATCTGCAGAATAATATTTGCTGATAGGTAGTGGAACATCACTAAGAGTATTTCAATATCTCTAGGTTTTTAATCATTTATTGAACTATAATTACGATATTAAATTGCGAGAAAGTCTTAAAAACGGAAAGGACAAAGAAATATAGAGCAAGATTGTTATAATTTAATGAAATAATACTTTTAAATTATCTAAAAACTATAATTATTTTAAAGGAAAAAAAAAAAACAGTCTAAGAAAAATATATTATTTTGATCTGAGTAAAATGTATTCAACTGAAGTTTCACATATAATAGTGTTCTATTATCAATTCTTTATTATCAATATATCTTACATAATGCTTTCCGAATTGGCGTGCCAGCTCAGGTGTCGTCCTCGTCATCCGACTGCGGTTCAAAATTTCGAGGTCTGTCCCAAAATAGTCCCAGTGTTGCTATAAAATGGGACTAAATTAATATAACTAAATATAACTAAATTAAAATACCCTTTCCGCATTGGCGCAGCGAAAGAATGGAGTTGTATAAAACGTGTTTTTCCCTCCTCTTCTTTAAAGAATCATTCGTGGCTTAGCCATCATAACTTGAGGTTATTTTTTCGTCCGGTCGCAATGTTTCCACCCATTTGAGATAGAGAGGTTGCAACATCACAAAACAATATTTTTTTCTGTTAAAGAACAACTTCTTAAAAAAAAAACCTTAAAAAAACTTGAATATAAACAGTGAGGGATCTAGCGACAAAGGCTGTTATTTCATAAGAGAGAAAAAGTTACAGTTAATGGATATCAAAATACTGATGGTTTGAATAAAGATGCTTATATATATTAGCTTGCGTGAGCTTGAAATAAAAGAAAGGAAAGAGAAATGTTCAGCTGTTCGATGTTGAGATTTTTCCAGAGCGCTTCTCTGTAGACTGTATATTTTGAAAATTTTAACAAGATGTGGGAAATGTCGTTGTCTTCGTTACATTTGATGCACAAGGGCTCATCTGAGAGATTGAACCAGTGAAGAAGACTTGGAGTAATGATCATTTTACAAATCATCCGTGCCACTTTCCTTTTTAAAACATTACTATTCTATGAATACCCTTTTTTAAAATGTTGCCATTCACTGTCTACATAAAGTTATCAAAACAAAGATTATACGATTTTTAAAAGTTACAATGAAATATTTCAATAATAAATAAACAAATTCTGTTTAAAACATGCTTTTAAAACTACTACAAGAAATTAAATAAAATACCGACAAAAAAAAAACACAAGAAGGCGAGTTTTAATAAAACATTTGTCTGTGAATCAGTTTAAATACTGTCATTGAAAAAAAATACTAATGACATGAGAACTTTCCACATGATTTCTGAATTTTAACTTTTAAATTGCCATGAAAGAAAGTAATTCTTTCATAATTTATGAAAAATCTATCGACTCATAAAAATAAGCTAAGTTAAGAATATAATAACACAGTTGCTGAACTCAGTTCAACTTTTATTATTTTTATTGAGCTATCAAGCTCAATAAAGAGCTAACATTTTTTAAACAATGAAAACTGAACACATTTAAAAAAGAATTTACGTATTAAATACAACATGTCCAATCATTTTTTAATTTTTATTTTGAAATGTGTATTACATCAAATAAAGTAAACAATGTAATAAATTTGATATGAGCAAAGCATTTGCAAATGAACTCTCTCCATATTTTCCTTCAACACTTGAAATTTTTTGACATTTATTAATTGGAGATGTTGTTGAACGCTGGGATGATAGCCTTTGTAGCTAAAAATCCCTAAATCCCCCTCAAACAAACAAACAACAACAACAACAAAAATTTGATACAGTTATACTTACAGTAAGAGAATATACTACTTACAACAAGTATAGAAATCCCCACAAAAAATCATTAATTTTATATACAATATTAAATTTATGTATTCAGAGAAAAGAGGAGAAAACCACTGTTACAAATAATTAATCAATAAATAATTTATAAAACCTATTTTTAAAAGAGGGGAAAAAAGCAGTTTTCCTCTATTAATGTCGATATAAGATTTTTTCTCCAGTATGAATTATAACATGATGATTCAAACTGTTAAGAGCTTTAAATCCACATCCACAGAATTTGCATTTAAAAGGACGATCTTCCAAGTGAACCACCTCATGATTCACAAGGCTGGTCTTTACGTTAGAAGAATAAGGGCATCTGTTGCAGTTGTGTCTGAATGGTGGAAATTCCGATTTATGATGCCACATCCTGTGCTTCAGCAAAGTGGGTTTAGAAGTAAACCATTTTCCACAGGTTTTACAGATGATATCTGTGAACAGAAAGATAGCATATAAATATATGTTTTCCAATAATTAATACATCACTATGCATTCATTTAGCATTGGAATTAATCCCTGTAGTGAAGAGAGGCTCATGGTGTTGTGCAGACGAAAACACAGGCTTTTGGAAATCATATTTCATTGAGATTTCTTCTAGATTCCACATTACAAGGCACACAAAACATCAAATTACGCACACATGCTTAACATGGAAGAATAAAATATCGCATAGTTTCAAGTTGGCTAGCGAACTATCAGAGAGTGGTGATGTCTTATTAAATGAAAGACACCATGGGAACTATATAAATACTCCATTTCAAAGTGTCATCTAGGGAAAGGTGTAGAGAATAGACACTAGATATATATACCACTGGTTACATCCTCTGTTTCTACTTTTTTGTATATGTAAAATAAAGGAAGATAGTAAACGTCAAAAATTTAAACTAGAGATTTTGACGACTCTCCAATATTTAGACATTCCTGAGTTCGAAAAAACGCTTTTCTGTAAAATGTCCATCCGTCTATCTGTGACAAAGATAACTGGAAACAATTTGAGCTAGACGGTTGAAATTTGGTATACGAATTTTACACCAAATTTGCAGATTTCTATCAAATTTTGTGTAAAATCTGTTTAGAGAAAGGCTGTCCGGGTGTCCGAATAAAAGTTAACAAGGTAACTACAAAATGAAAAAAGTTAGAAAGACAAAATTTTGCACATAGATTTAACATCGATAGTGTAGACGCCTAACAAATTTTGAGTCAAATATAACAGAGAGTTGGACGTCTCTCGGTATATAATTTCAGAAACATGTAAACGCGATGAATTAAATATATGAAGTTTCATATGTGATTATATAGCTACAAGTGTACTACGTGTGTAAAAGTTTTGTTCCAATCGATAGGAACAAATTTGTGTACAACAAAAATTCGATTTTCGAATGTTAATAACCGCATGCATGGGAATAATCGCTAAAAACTCGCCAAGGATCGCACAATAGATTCAGTAAAAATGCTAAATTCACGCCAAAAGTTAGTATTTCAAATTATTGCACGCCAAGCTCTGCGAAGCGTTATCTGGAATAACAACTTCATTAGAGAATATGCGAGAAAATTTTGGGAAGACTCCCGCTAGTTTTCTAAAGTAAAGTAAATAAGTAAAATAAATATTAATATTAAAATTTTTTTAAACAAATATGAAAACAATAAATAAACAAAACAAATTAAATAAAGATAAAGCCATTAATATAACTTGAAAACTAATACAATAATATTCATAATGTGAATATGCATAGATAATATAAACGAAATCTTATCAATCTCTTTTTGAAAGGATTGAAAAGTTTGATAGAAAAAATATTTATCCTAGCTACATATTTAAAATCTTCATTGAAAAATGAATACAAATGTTATTTAAACATCTGAAAATTCATTTTTTTATTATTTATTTCTGGATTTGATGTAGAAATCCCTAACAGGTGTAAGGTTTCTTAGAGCAAATTTACTTCACATCTAATAAAACTGAATTGAATAATCTTAATAATAAATTAAAATCTCTATTATTTATCTAACAACATCTGAAAAAAGCACCGATTTGCAGTACAAATATAGTAAAATAATTAGGAAGCAGTATCTTCTTAAGCTGGTGTCTTTCTTCGTTATAACTACGAGCCAAGAAACGCTCATTTGCAGGATTCTGAAAATAAAACTCTGAGCATTGGAAAGGGAGGGAGGGGGGGGGGATCATTATCTTGATCCAGATCCACAATTTTTATGCTTTGGCAGGAGGGTAACATCATTATTAGAGAATATTTGAACAAAATTTTGGGACCATCAGCTCGTCCCCTGATATTAAGAGAAAAAACTGAAACTTAAAAAAAAATCTCTTTACATAATCGTTATATACACAGAACATACAAAGAAAGTATTATAATTATAATAAAATTCAAATGAATTTTCGAATTCCAAACCTCTTGAAGTTCGAAAAACACATTTTTGGTATTGCATCTCTCTTTGAATATGATCTCAAAAATACATTGAACTAGAGGTGTGAAATTTGGTATGCGTACTTTATACCAAATTTGAAAGAAATTCATTCACATAAAGTTTGTCTATACGAATGCAAGTGAATACGGTTACTACTAACCTTAAAGAGCTACATAAATAAAATTTGGTATAAAGTTTTAACGTCTAAAGTGTAGAGATATATCAAATTGTGAACCAAATTCATCACCGGGTTGACCGCTTGTCCTGTGCATGCATTTAAGATCAATTAAAAACGTAGTGACTTAGATAAATGAAATTTTACATAAGATTCTGAAAATGAATTATAATTCGCGGTCAAATTTTAGTTTAATCGGACGACAAGTTGCCGTCCAGTGTTTTCTCCATTATATAACGGAATATAAAACATTGAGTCAAGCACGGGGAAGTAAGGTGTGGAGAATGGGCTTTCTATTGCAGGATTACCATATCTTTGGAGGGTTTGCTACTCCCTTCTGGCCTCTATTTCTATATACGTTCAAGGGATGAATAATTTTATGAGAAGAACATATATTAAGCAAGTATATTAGAAATTCGAGAAGTGAACATTCCCACTGATTCAACATGATAGTGTTTATTGATTGGCATAGTATCTGCAAATGGCGACAAGCATGATTAAAAGTTACTTAAAAAGGACAGAACGAGAGTTACCAAATTTGACGTTGTTACTTTTTGGTGACAGCTGCTCAATCAAAAAGAGTTTTTCAGAAATTAAATTAATCCAAGTTTTTACATTTATTTTCAATAATTTCAAAACATATTTTAGCCGCATTTTAAATTGAAAAAAAAAAAAAAAAAAGAAATTACATTATTTCCGAACAGTTTTTCCCCTCTAATTTTAGCATAAAAAATGCCTTTTAAAGCTGATTTTACGACTTGCATTATTTTATAGGTTACAAAATTTTATATATATTCATGCTCGTCACCATGATATTACATACACTTTTTGCATGCATATTATAACTGCTTTACAATTAAAATTTTAAATATAAAATAAAGATAAACGAATTAAATATAAAATGGCAAGAATGTACTATTCAATTCTAAAAATCCTTTTTTACTGATTAAAAATCAAATATAGTAAATTCTCGACTACTCTCGGTTAATCACATATAATCGGCCAGTGTGATCTCTCCGAAACTTCTCATATATTTTGTAGTAAAGGTTTTATTCCCCCCTTTCCCTTAGAAAAACTATAGGTTTTGGACCATGCCACAAGTACTCCGGTTTTTATTTTCAGAGTATAACACCTGAGAGTTGTATACACTGTAATATAGAGAATAAAATCTAATACGTAATTCTGACATCTTTTTGTCAACTGATTGAAATCAAAACTAACCAGATCACGTGAAATTTCATTTATTTCAGTCGATGCATTTTTGAATTATTGAGTTTAAATGCATGCAAATACACAGACCGACAGATGGTTAACTAGTTGATGAATTTGATTCAAAATTTTAATCTACAGTTTGAATCACACTTTAGATCTAAATTTTATTCATTTAACTTTTAAAATTTTGTAGTTATAAAAAAACAACACATTTTCTGCAAATGGATTTGTTCAAAATTTGATAAAAAACTACAAATCTGGAAGTAAAAACTATAACTCAGATTTTACTATCTAGGTGAAAACTTTAAAGAGTTACTATATTCATATATAAATATATAGATTTACTTATTTAAATGTGTTTTCTAAACACAGAAAATGAAAGGGAGTAGGAACTTTCCACTCATTTTTCAGGCATAAATGATTTTGGATTTTATATGACTGTCAATTGAAAAAATAACATACAAAATTGCTAATTAAACCAATTTGTAAACTACCAATTAAAAATGTATATATTCTTATTTTGTGGTAATAAAAATACATTTTAAAAATTAAACTTAAATTTAAAATGTTTCCCTAAATTAATCATTTTGAAATTATTTATATACCAACTTTGAGTAATCTTTCTGTAACTTTCACTTATGTTTTTAGAAATGCAATTGAACTTAAGTTTTACAGAATTAGACTATAAATATTAATATTGAGATAAAGTTGCAGATGAGAACAAAGCAAAGATTGCATACATAGAAAATTAAACAAGTGAAAAAAAAAGTTTTAATATTTGATTCCTTTAAGAATTGTAAGCTTCAAATAAAATTTTCTCACCAATATTTTTTATATTTAAACATTTTTTATAACTTAAAAATTTATTTTTTTATTACTTATTGAACACAGAAAGAGAAAAATAAAATGTTTGCAATTTTGATACATTGCAAATTTATGCAGGATAATGATTTTTATATATACCGCTAAGTGATTTATCCTGTTTTATTTTCTTTTTCACTTTTTATAACACATTTTCTAGATTATTAAAATTTTATGAAACCAACTATGTACAATAAAAGAATAATGAAAATGAAGTTACTAATACAACAAAGAATTTCGGTTTATTAATAATGTTGTCTACTTAAATTATAAGCCACCTGAAAGTGTGGGGAAAAAATTTCTGAGACAATTAATGATAATGAATATCTTTTTCATACAGAACAATGTAATGTGATTAATATAAATAAAACAAAATCTTAAAAATTGTGAACAAAATCTAAAAAGATGTGGACAGCATAAAAAAATACTATTTAATGTGAAGTGTACTTAGAAGTTTCAAAACATAATAAATATAAGTGAAACATAATAGCAATAAATTATTGTAGCTGTAGTTTAGAAGGAAAAAAAAAATGAAGTTTCATCAAAATATACATTTAAAATAATAAAGACAAATGTATGCACCTGTGTAATGGCATTTTTGCTTTTGTGTGATGTATAATTTGGCAAGTAAAAATACATTCTGTTTGCATATTATAATTGTAAACTGTCATCACTTGTATCATGGCTGACCATTTGACTTAGATGACTTTCCAAACTTTGTACAAATATACTTTGGAAGGTGAGAATTTGCACGTTAGAGCTATTTTGTAAGAATTAATTTAATTAGAATTTTAACTAATTAAAAATTAAGTGAAAATTTAGATTTTTTTTTTTTTTTGTGAATACTTCCAAAAATATTATAGCACAAAAATAATTTTTGCATCATCTGAAATTGCAAAAAATTAACTTTTCAATGATACCAATGTTTTGCCATATAATTCATGTTCTATTTTTAATTAATATTTAAAAATATTTTAAGTGTATTTTACAAGAATATATTTCATTGTTCAAGTGACATTCAAAAATCACTGTCATAATTGCTACTAACATTTTTATCTAGCTTTTCTTTTTCATCATTAATGATCAAAATGGGAAGATTCGGCTCATTTCTGCATATTGAAAATGTCCCAATATGGAGCAAGCTTATAATAAAAATTTGAAACATTGTGGCGATTGCAGCTCATGCTCGACTTCAGAAGCAAGTAAGGATGTAAATTGTAAGCACATTTTTAAGGTATTGCTCTTTCAGCTTGACATTTTACATCTTACTGCAATATGCTGATTCTTTTTATTAAATCAGAAAAAGTTTTATTGAATAATTCTTTTATTCATTACAGAAAGAATGAAATATATTATGAAGAACATACAAAACTTTAGTGATTAATTCTTCTTCTTTACTATCCTTAATTTTTTTAACAAATAGCTTCAATTCAGCAAGCATGTTATTGGATTAAATAAAGCCTAATCATTTTCTTTTACAAATTACAGTACAGATTTGATATGAGTTGATAGAAGATTAAAGATTCTGAGAGCAAAACAAAGACAATGATGTAAAGCTTCTCAAATAGTACAAATAAAATATGAAAATATAAAAACAAAAACTTCACTAATTATTTTACCTTTTTTACCATTAATAGTTAAGAAAGCTTTTGAAAGTGTATACACGAAGAGGAGAATATCTACATAATTTCCTGAGGCATATGTCAAGATTTATTTTCCTCTTTTACTATAATTTTATTATTTGTGAGAATCAAATATGAAAAATAATTGAGAAAATTATATTTTAGACAAATGACATCATAAATAACAAACAATAGTGATAAATTCAGAAACTATAATATAGAAGAGCATTTATAGAAATTAAACAAAAGATAATCATGTAATTAATTATAAGTTTGAAATAGCACTCAAAAGCATATCAAAATAAAAAATGTACATTGTAAATCATATAAACATTCAATTTATTCCTTGGGAAAAATTTGAAATACTATATTATGAAAAACATAGACATATAAAATCGTTAAAAAACACTAAATGTGAAAAAAAAAAAAAAAAAACCCTTACAATAAAAAATAAAAATATTATTTAGACACCTCATTCTAGAAGCTTATTTTTTATTGCATATTTGATGAATAAAATATGCAAATTAATATGTAATTGAAGATACATACATGCATAAAAATGTCCATAATATTCATTTGAGAGTATAATAAAAAATAGACTGAGTATTTTCGCCTGTGTGAATCAGTAAATGATTATTTAAGCTATTCAAAGCCTTAAATCGATTTCCACAGTAATTACATTTGTAGGGACGATCAGGTGAATGAACTTGTTCATGAGCTTGTAAATTTGAGCTTACATTTGAAGCATATGGACACATTTGACAGTTGTATCTGTAACGAGGACATTCTGATTTGTGATGCCACAACTTGTGTTTAGACAAAAGGGAAGATGAAGAAAACCATTTGTTACAGGTTTTACATGCATTTTCTAAAATAGGAAAAAAATTATTAAAAAAATAATTTTTTAGAAAATAATATTCATGTTATATTAAATGCCATATAATGTTAGATTTTCATTAATTAATAGAATTTGAAATATCAGAAGAAAATATATTTGGTAACTAACTTAAATTATAAAAAATATATAAAAATAAAAAAAATATTGTTTCTTTCATTAAGAAGTAAATTCCTACCAAAATAAAATGCAAATTTCAATAGAATGAAATAAGACTGTTAAAATTTTGAACCCGCAGAATTTTGTAGAAAGCATACAAAAAGAAAGTGAAATAAAAATTATTGAATGATAAATAAAAAATAATAATTAATAATATACAAAAATCAATAAACAATTAAGAAAAATGCCTATATAGTTGCATAAAGCATTGCAGGATTAAGAATTAAATTTGAATATAATCTTTTTCTACACATGGAAATATTCATTTGCAAAGTTAGATATTTAAATAATTTATTTAATTCAAGAAAATTATATAAGATTTCCACACAATTTCAAAACATATTCATTCTGTAATTAATTCCAGAGAAAACTGTATATCTAAATATGGTTTTATAAAATTAAATATTAAAAAAATAAAAAATTCATTTATAAATATAGTTTACTTTGTTATTACTAAAGGTAATAATTTTCATAATTAAAAAGTATAGCTTGGAGCAAATAAAGGTCAAGTTGATTTAAGTAATTTTGAGGTAAAGATAAAATAGTTTATTGTAATGTTTCAGTTTTCTAAAATACTGATGATCACCACAATATAATTAACTTTTTTTTGTATGATAGCATGTACTAGTTAAAATAGATTTAAATTTATGAGATTAAATGTTACATAGATAAGAAGTCTAACATAAATCTTAAAATTGCAGTTTCTGGCTACAAAATTATACAATTATACTGTAATTATATGGCTATATAATTTGAGAAATCAAAATTAAGGATCAAGTTCAATTTTAGTTTATGTCAGTTGAAACTTTCTTACAAAAGGTAATTCTAATAAAAAATAGTGAGCCCTAATACACATAATCAGGATCCTAATAGAGCAAATTAAATCTAAAATTATCCTTTTTAAAGTTCTAGATTTGCATATAGTGCTTGTTCTGTTTTTTTTACTAGTCATATGTATAACAAGTAATACATCAATAATGTATAAAAAAACCAGTCTTAAAATATATATTAAAGGGTCACAGGCAACCATAGCAAAAAACTAAAACAAAGTTAAGCTTTAATAAACTTTTCAACCTATGTTTCAATTTAAGACTGTCACTGTAAGAATGTTATCAATCTGAAAAAGCTTTTTACAATTTTTTAATTCTAACTACTATATTACTACAACATTAGAGTAATTTTCTCTTAATTTATAAAGAATATATCAGCAATAAAATAACTAAATTAAGAATATAATAGCACAATTGTAACTGAGTTCAGCTTTTACTATCCAAAAAAGGAATCATACATAGTCAACACAAAAGAATATTAAATACGACATTCCAATCATTTATTATAAATTACAGTTTTTTATTTCTATTTTTCATTCTGCATTACATCAAGAAAAATTAGTAATTTTATAAAATAAATAAAGTTGTATTTACAATAAGAGAATGAAATTCACTACTTACAACATGCATGGAAAAAAATGTACAATTAATTTGAAAGAATAATTACTATATTATGTATTTACAGAAAAGGAAAAATCCCAGTTACAAATAAGTAATTAATAATTCTTAAAAGAGAAAAAAACTCCTACTTATGAAATAGAAACTTTTCACCCGTGTGAATTACAGCATGATGATTCAAAGTATTAAGAACTTTAAATCCACACCCACAGTCTTTGCATTTATAAGGACGATTTTCAAAGTGAACTTCTTTATGAGTTTCAAGACTTGATTTAACATTAGTAGCATATGCACATTTTTTGCAATTGTATTTAAATGGTGGAAATTCTGATTTATGATACCATGTCCTGTGCTTGATTTTTGAAGTAAACCATTTGCCACAAGTTATACAGATGGTATCTGTGAATAGAAAAACAGCAAATAAACATGTTTTCCATCAATTAATACATCTCTATGCATTCATTTATTATTGGCATTGATTCTCAATTTTTTCTTTTGCCTAATTAAATAAAGCAAAAATTAATATTAAAGTGCTTGGAAATCGAATTTGAAAAGAATAAACAAACATTTAAGTAAAGATATATTGAAATTAGCCATTAATAGAAAAACTAATATTATAAAAAGTTTGGTGAGAAAATGTTTATTTCAGTCAATGTTCATTATTTTTATTGAAAAATGAATGCAAATGCTTTTTAAACACCTGGAAAATTATTATTCATTATTAAATTGTTTTATTATTATTTATTTTTTAACTTGATGTGAGAAATCAAAAACAAGTTTTTACTGACAAAGATGTTTTACAGTTAATAAAATTTAATTGTTAAAAATAATAATACATTGTGATGTACATTTGGAAAGAGCATGTATTTGAAGATACAAGTACAGTGAAATAATTATAAAATAATATTTGCTATAGGGCTGAAAAGATTATTACTGATATATTATTGAAAAGATTATTATAGAAACATATACAGGATACAGTATCTTATTTGGTCTGGCCTTTATTTTGGCAACCATTTGTGAAGCAGACACATACTTTCAATTTCCAAACCTTTCAAATGACTTAATCACACATATTATAGCATTTTTGGCAATAAAAAAATCAATTCAAAAAAATTATGAAATGTAACTTTTATTACTATTTAATATGATTATATTTAGTAAAAGTTTACACATATTCTAAAGGAAAGATGTCTTGGTTCATTTTTAAAAGATTTTACTACTGGAAGTCTATGTCTACAATTGTCAATTTTAAAAATAATGGCCAAGGAAAGATAAAACATTGCATTTTGTATATATATATATATACATACATACAAAAAAATATATGTTAAAAATAGTTTTAAAATATATGCACAAACATATAAAAATAAACATCAAGCCTGAATTTTATTTTTAAAAACATGTATACATTTATATAGTGATAAACTAACAAGGTTTCCACTCAACAAAAATCTTCTGAATAGAATAAAATACATATATATAAAGTTTATGATAAATGTTAAATAATTTACAAAAAATTATATATATATATATATATACATGAATACATCTCTAACTCTGCCATCCTATTTATTTCCTTAGCAACCATTTGGGCAACATTTGGTCCTTAATTTTCCTCTTTTCGTCCAGAATCCATATTTCATTATTAACATTAAACAGCCTTCCATGTCCAATTCACATGTTTTTTTTTTGTTTTTTTTTAAATTTTGGCTGAAATAGATTTTTCAGAAGTTTTACAGTACAATTCAATTTTTGAAACTTTATTTGATCAATATATTTTAAGAATTTTTTAGAGAAGTGCAGTTTGGAAGGCATTTAATTTGTGTTCATGAGACTTAGATGTTTTCAAATTTTGTTACCATAAAGAAGGGTTGCCAATACTATTGCATTTAAATGCATGTAATTTGAGTTTACTGCTCATAATTTAAACTTTTCAGAATCTATGCAATGTTCAAAATTGATGCACAGTAAATCTATGCAAAGTGATGGATCCTTCTATTTTCAGTTAATTTTTTTTTCTCCCCATTTTCTTCTTCTTTTCTTTTCTCAAGTGTCTGTTACATTATCTAATATAACTCATCCATAAAAAAAAAGTCAGTCACTTCAATTTTTTAAAAAATTTATTACAAGTGAATCATTACTTTTATAATTTATTTTATCACTCTGCTTTTGTTTATTTTTAAATTCACTTGTTTGGCAACATTTCCAAGTGCTTCTGTACCTTTTCTCACATAAACAAAACTTGAAGACTATAAAACAATACCATCGGCCAAATTCAAATATTCCAGTGTGGAATTGAAATCACAGAGTACTCTTGTTTTTTGATATTTTAATATTAATCTCATTACCCAATCTATTACAATTATAAAAAGCATTCCATGCAAGAAACATCCAGCTTTACTAAGTTTTGAGATCAAATATTTCTGATGGCGTGACATTTACAAAAATTAATGTTCTACTTCCACAATACAGATTTCTAATAATTGGTCAATTTTTTAGGAAATCTATTGAAGCTCAGTATTTCCCACATACAGTCTTCATCAATGCTATCAAACGCTCGCTTGAAATTTATAATATTCAAGCATAACGTTGAATTTAATTCAATATTTAAACCAGAACGTTTCTTAGAATAAAAATGATGTTTAATGTTCTTATATTCACTTCTAAACCCTTTTCATATAAATCTAATACTTTTATCTATATTATCTATCACTCGGCTAATATTATTATAAAGATCTTTGATATAACTGACTCCCTTGATTTAGTTGCTGAAAAATAGACTTCCTTCCAGTTAGTTGCTGCATTTAATTAAATATCTTTTTTAAAGAACTTTTGCAATCACTGATTCTTTCCTAACATCCAGTGCTTGCTCTTGAAACCCTAAAAATATTAAATTAAACAAATAATCCATATTAAACAAATAATCTATAAGAAATCAAAATTTATAGGTTACAAATTTTCAAGAAAAGTATCTCTCTCCAGTATGAATCAGTATACGGTGATTAAGGCTGGACAGTGTTTTGAAACTGTTCCCACACTGTTTACATGAATAAGGTCGACCAGGTAAATGGACAATTATGTGATTTTTGAGATTCGAACACTTGTTGGTAGCATACGGGCAGCTGGTACAACAATATTTAAAGGGTGGAAATTCTGATTTATGATGCCAAACTTTATGAGTTTTAAGAGTCGAATCTGTTGAAAACCATTTAGAACAAACAGAGCAAATATATCCTAGGGAAAGAAAAGAGAAAAATAATTAAATTTTTTCTGATTTTAATAGATTTAAGTAATCTATTAATGTAAAAAATTTCCTTTTAGAAACATAGAAAACTATTAAATTGATTTTGTAGACAATTTATTTACTTCTAATTATTGAAAAAAAATTGATAAGCAATATTACTAGGAAAAGTAATTAAACTTCCTCTTTTCCACAAAATGAACAGTTAGCAACACACATAAGAGTACACAAGCAAAAGAGAAAAAAACATATAACAAGAGATATAGCAAATATAATGAAAATCAAAGTTAAATCAGAATAAAGAAGAAGATTGTTTAAAACATATGGAAAAGGGGAGACTGATTTCATCCTTTGATGAACAATTAATGTGTTGTTTGCTAAATTTCGAATTCTGTTTCCACTTTAAATATTTATTTACAAAATTTTATTGCAAATATTTATTACTTTACTTTTCTATATAAATTTATATAAATAAGAGTTTCAATGTTATTTTATTAATCTAACTGAAGAATTGTATGAAAATATTTTTCACTATAAAATGTACATGAAAATAAATCACAAAAATATTTTTCATTATTTTTATTCAATTATAAGAATTCACTTGTTTGCAGATTTTCACCAGTGTGAATCATTAAATGGAGATTTAAACTACCCAAAGTTTTAAACCAATTTCCACAATGAATACATATGCAGGAGCGACCCAATCAATGAACTTTTTGATGAGTCAGTAAATTGCAGCGTGTATTTGTAACATAAAGGCACTTTTAACAATTATATTTGTAACGAAGGCCCTCTTCTTTATGATGCCATAGCATGTGTAGAGATAGAAGATAAAGAGAAGTAAACAATTAGTTACAGATTTTACGTACATTTCCCGAAATGGAATGAAGCAGAAAATTATTAACATTCACAAAAATCAAATATAAACTACAAATTTGATGCAAAATAATACATTTAATATTATTAAATTTTTTAGAGGAATTTAAAATTATGTTATATATTTAGAGTAGTGATTGAGTATATTTATTAAGAATTTGCTATATTTAAGGGAAATTATGTTCTTAATTTATATTACAAAAATATAAAATACTTAAATTTCTTTATTGCTACCAAAAAATATATGCCTACGGAAACTTGAGAGGAGGAATCAACATATACAATGACATAAAATTTATTTTCATTCCTGAATGTTTACAAATATTCTGGAATTTCACAAAAAAGAGTGTGCAAAAAATTACATAGTAATTTAGAAATTCCAATACATAGCTTTTATTTATTAATGGCCTTATAGACAAAAAATGAAATCACTATAAATGAAAGAACTTTACTCCTGCTTTTATTGACTATACATGAAATAGCAAACATTAAATACATTTAAATGAAGATATATGAATCATTGCCTTACATTAAGCAATATATTAGCAGATATTATAACTGATTTATACAAATATATTTTTTATGTTTGATTTACCGAAACCATAAATTCATTCATCCTAGTGCAATATCAAATAGTATTTACAGCAAGAAAATATGTTTGCAGAAAATACATTTGTGGATTTTAAATGGAGTTAGCTTTTATTTTTGGAAAGTAAAACAAAATGTAAATATAGACATAAAACAAATCAAAATCATAGAAAATCATTTTATAATTTAAAATGAACCAGAATCTTAAAAATAATCCAATCCATCAAATTCAAAAATTCCTTATAAAATTTCAGTTTTCTAAAAAAAATTAATTCTGATGGAAATTAGAATTATAAATTGAAATGTGTTAGTAAAACTATCCAAGAGTTTAAAACGATTATACATATTTCAAAATCATAATGCCCAGAGCGATAATATATGTAATAGTCCAAACACACACACACACACACACAAATTATAGATACCATAATGATTTTAACTTTTCTTTTAAGTTCTCCATATTGTTCCAGCTAATGCAAAGAGTATAAAGTTTGATACAAGTCAATGGGAAAGAACATGCATTGGAACTGAATCTTAATAAATCAAATATGCAATGTCATATGCAATGCTTAATCAATGTAGATGAAATGGAGAAATCATTTATGACATGACTACAAACACTTATCAATATACTTTGTCAATAAATAGAGAACAATTTTCACAGATCTATTAACTACAAATATATAGACTATTCAATAATAATAAAAACAACTTTACTTTTCTATGCATAAAAAAAGAAAACTTAAATCATAATTTAATGCAACATTTACAATAATTATGTCAGAATTAATTCAGTAACAACAAACTGATTAAAGGAACTAAAAGAAAATGCCAAATATGTTAGAAAAAATATAAGATTGTAGAATGTGTAGAATAAAATGGCAAAACAGCCATGAATTATTTTAATAAAATATTTTACTTTCATTGCAACAATACAGTTTTTTTTCTTCTTCTTCTTAATCAAAGATAATTGTTGAATAATGTTTCTTATTATAATGAATAAAATCTCCAATTGTCATTTGTTCTATTTCCCATTTTCATTTATTCATCACATGAAAATGCTTTGTGAATAATAATAAAATATTGCTAAAAACTATAAAAGAACAATGGTTACAAAGAAGAAAATACATAGTTAGCTATATGTCAGTGAATTTAAATGAAACATATGGCAATGAAAACATGCTAACAATTATTGTAGCATAAAAATTTTTTTGAAAATCAAAAAATGTCTTTTCTGGGCATGCAGAGAAAAGATATTTGGAACTTTTATAAATAAAATTACAAAAGGATTTTTGCATTCACAGTATAAAGATAATTATTAATCAGTAAATCTCTGCCAGATTTCTAAATTATGAAACTGAATGACTGGAAAATAATTATAAGTACTATAAAAAATAATAAATTTAAGTACTATATTTTTAATAATTAAATGTTATTTTAAAAACTATTACATCATTATTACATTAAGCAGAACAATATGAAAACAGCTACATATTGATAGAAACCTAAAAAATTATCTTTTATAAGGAAGTTCCTTCTTTAGGGATATTATAAATATATCCCTATTAATATGAAACACAATAATCTCATTATATAATTGCAACAGCAAAAATTAAAAAATAAATTGTAAAAACTCAAAGAGAAAATAAATTCTTAATTGGAAAGTAACTTTTTAAATAGTAATAATTGGAATTCTAACAGTAAAATTACTACACGATGATTATCCAATAGTTCTAACTTCATTTGTTGTAAACTTTCAGCAGTTGTAAATCCATTTTTACAATATCAATAGTGTTACAAACCTGTAATTTTGCTTTCCAGCACGAATAGCGTCATCATCAGAAAGACCATTTTACAGTCATCTCTATTGGATGCTGTCGAATACAGAGCTAGTAATCCCAGAACTTGGCGACAAAATGGATAATTCTCGCAACTTCGAGAATTTTGTCGATTCGTCCATTAGGAACCGAGATGCGTGTGATTGGACTAGAAGCTTCTAGTCCCGTCTCCCGGGAACTATAACAGGACGGCACTCTCAAATTTGCGAGTCCACATGGGCCATCGTCGTGAATTGTAGGCGGAGTCGCCGACAAATAACGAGCCTTCGAGAGGATAGCTACGAAACAGCGGAGTTCCAACGTTGCGTGGGGCGAGTGCTGAACTGCTGTGTGCCGAATCCTGTTGTCTACTGTTGAAGCAGCGTCGTATCTTTTGTGTAGTAGCCAGTTGTGAGAAGTAGTGAGTCGGCAGCTAAAGCGAGAAGAGACAGTGAGAAGTTCAGCCGTTGAAGAGATCGTAGAACGAAGCTCCGAGAATCCCCTCTCCTGCTGTATACTGTCTGGCCGCTTCGTGTGCTGTGAACGATTACTACTTGTGGGCTACTGTCGTCTGTAGTTTGCTGTTCTGTGTTCGTCTCTGATGTAAATATTTCTCGTCTTTGTATTAATAAACGTCTTCGTGTAAATAAACGTCGTTGTTTTCTACTGAGGCCTGCTGATTGTGTTCTCACACCATACACCCACTATCAAAAGAACCCAGCGGTGACTTTGGAAAATCCGTAACAATATTGTAATTTAAAAGCACAATCTAAAGAATGAATTTGTGCATAAATAGATTATTACACAAATTATCATATTAAAATATGGAATTTTATTTTTAAAAATTTGAGATGCAGGATATTATTCTTTCTTATTTGTGAAATACAATAATTTCCTCAGGAAATTCTAACAGAAAATATATTAAAAAATCAGAAAGAAAATCAATTTTTAATTGGGAAAGCAAATTTTCTAACCGTAATAACAGGTTTTTCACCAGTATGAATGACTACATGATTACTCAAGCTTCTAAGAGTTGTAAAGCCATTTTTACAAAACTGACATCTGAAAGCACGATTTGCAGAATGAACTTGAGCATGAGTAGTCATGCTAGATTTAACATTAGAAGCATAAGGACATTTGTCACAGTTGAATCTGAAAGGCTGTAATTCTGATTTATGATGCCACAATCTATGTTTTAGCAAAGTACAATTTGTAGTAAACCATTTTCCACAAGTACCACAAATGACATCTGCAAATGGGAAATAAAGGTGTAAATAAATGCTTTAAGATAATCAATACATTTAAACATTAAGAAAATTTCCTTAAAAAATATGTACTATCATATTAACTACATGCCACACCATTAACCACACCATTGCCAAACATTAATATTACAACTTTGGCAATTAAATGCTGGTCGCAATAAACATGACAACATTAGAAATTAAATGCCAGTCACAATAAAATAGACATTAGAAATTAAATGCTTGCCACAATAAACAAATCTTTGGCAATTAAATACTGGTTGCAAATAAACACAATATTTTTGGTAATTAATTGCTGCCATGTGGTTAATAGACAAGTACCAAAAAATGCATATCAATCATCATAAAGGAGGAAAATTCACAAAGAAAACATATTTATATAAATCATTAATATTTTATAAATAAAATTTTCAAATAAACACTATAAATATCCACAAACATGAATAAATAAAGTAGAAAACAAATGCAATTAATTCTAATTTTGGACAATTTGAAAAGTCTAAATTCAATGGAGGAAAAAAATGTTGCTTTGTTTATTCTAAACATAAGGGCATTTGTCAGAATTGAATCTGAAATTACCTACTTCAATAGAAATACTTATAGCCTTTAGATTATCAGCAGAAAAATATTCAAAATCAGGAAGGTAAAGATATTTTCAAAATAAATTTTGACTGAGAAACAAGGAGATACTTTTCTCTGAAGTGTTCACAGAATTAATAATTTATCTTTCCATCATACCAAATCAATAAACTCATTAGAACTGCAGAAAATCTCAAGATGGAAGAGCAGTAAATAGAATATATATATATATATATATATATATATATATAGCAGCTCCACTGCCCTTAAGAAAAAAATTAATATAACAAACATCTTAAACTTCATATTGCCAGATATTAAACAGTATCTATTCCAAAACCTTTGTAGACAGGAATCTTAATAGCCGAGTTCCCAACAGATTTCAGTTTAAGGATAGAAAAATATCAAATTTCAATTTTAAAAGTTGCAGATATATTATGCACAAGTCATAATAGTTTGATAGTTTGTTGCATAAGTAATTTAATTGATAAAAATAATCAATAAAGAAAATTCCATATGCAAATGTATATATATGTATATATATATACAAAACCATACTTAAATTCATGACAATGCTCAAATAATTATCTAATAACAAAAATATATCTATATAATTATCTAATACTTAGAGAATATCTCTATAAAAATAATTAATATATTTTTAACAGCCTAATATCTATATAAAAAATCAACATGATGCTTAAAAAAATGCACATTAATATGTGCCTAAAAATTATTACTTCATTTATAGATTATGGACACAAGTTGCAATTAACATTAAACTTTAGAATTTCAGATTCATTGTACTGCAAGTGTTTTGTAATTGTAAATCAAGCTGGAATATCTTATGGCTTAATACTTACAAAGAAAATAACTGTAATAAATAAAACAAAAATAAAAATTGGCAATAATGATTAGTTTTTAGCAAATATATATAAGAACACATGAAAAAAAATTATGATGATTAAAATATAAATCAAATGTGGAACAGGACTTGATAATTTGCATTTGTAATGATAATGTATATTATTGCCATTTGTGTATACATTAGAAATTCCTTAAAAGAATAATGATGCAACGATACAATACACATTATTTAAAACATAGGGAAAGAATTGATTACACAAATATTTAATATATTATATAATTTTATTTTATTGAACTTAAAATCCACATTCAAAGCAAAAACAAAAATGTATATATTTGTAAATGAAAAAAAAAAAAAATTAATTGCAATAACTAGATTTTTAAAAAATGTAAATTCCAAAGATATACATAACTAAAAAAAAAAAAGAACACATTATTGTTATTGCAAAGATATTTTTAGTTCTAATTCTATCACCACAATTATAAATCAAAAACAGAATAATAAACACTTCTAAAGTATGAAGTTTACATTTTCTTATTTCATTCATACAGCACGAGACACAGAGTACTACATTCCAGAGCAATAAGTTTGAACACCATATATTAGTATCATGCACAATATTTAGCTAATAAAGATAAAACAGATAATGATTTTATCCTACAAATCTGACAGTTATTCAAAATTATAAAAAACAACTTACTAGTACCCATAAAGTGAGAAGTTAAGAAAAATTTTAACAAAGGATAAGTCAATCTTTAGATACATTAAAAAAATTCTATCATATCAGAAAAATTGATTTATAATTTAAATGGGTCTTTCCAGCATTTAAGTTCTTAACAGTTAAATCCGGGAGGAGTTTAGTAGTTAATTTTTCATTTATTTCTAAATATAGGTTACTATATAGTAGCTAAATCAATCTATTATAACCAAAAGAAAAATAATTATGAACAGAATTAATTAATGAAATAATTAGATTCAAAATTTAGGAAATATTTATGAGGATATAAAAGGGAGTTTTAAAAAACAATGCAAATTTATAAATTCTACTGCATCAAATAGAAAATAGAATATAATTCACTAAGCAGAACATTGAAAAATGCATAGATAAAATATGAAAGGAAATAAACCAGAAACAAATGCAAATGCTTTTTCCATTAATCATATTAGATATAATATACCCCCCCCCCAAAAAAAAAACATTTGAAAAGCATAACTATATAAAAACTATCGCATAGAAAGGTTGTTAAAAGGATTTTTTGACAGTGAAATAAGAGAAACTTCTCCAGTATGAATTATAACATGATGATTCAAACTATTAAGAACTTTAAATCCATTCCCACAGCATTTGCATTTATAAGGGCGATCTTTGGAATGCACTAGTTCATGCTTCATGAGACTCGATTTAACATTAGAAGCATATGCACATTTGTTGCAGTTGTATTTAAATGGTGGTAATTCTGATTTATGATGCCACATCTTGTGCTTCATCAAAGTATATTTTGAAGTAAACCATTTTCCACAGGGTTTACAGATGATATCTGTGAAGGGAAAGCCAACATTAAATGCATAATTTAAAACAACTAATAAATCTTAATAACATCATTAATATTTTAATACCATTGTAATTTCAAGAAATGAATAGTAAAAAAACTGAAAATTAAAAATTGTGTGGTAAAATAATTGTTAAAATTAAAAACTGTGTGAAACAGCATTAATAATATTTAACAAAGTATTATTAATACAATATATTTATTCCTATACAGGAAGGGAATCATTATCAATAAATAATGTAAGTATCAACAAATCACCAATAAATCAAGTAACACCAAAAATAATAATTTTGCCTGTTATTAAATCCCTAAAATAATTGTATTCCACATTTAAAAAAATGTCCAAAATACAAAAGTTAATGGCATTGACAATAGTATGAAGAAGGATTGAAAACTGTGTTTTTATCAATTAAGGATAACTTTACAGTATTTCTAATAAAAAAATACAATCAAAGAAATAACCATATAGAACACAGCCATTTACAAGCAATCTGCAATATTTAGCTCATTTTCTGAGATAATAAAAAATCCAACATTCTTTCTCTGTCACCCACATACATATACACACATATTTAGTAGAATAATACACATTCATTGAACTCTTAATTTTAACTAAGCACTTAAATTAAAATTACTAAGGTAGTAACACTGCACATAAAAATGTCTAGTATCATTTTCCTTTAAACAAATCAATTTTTAAATTACAGCATCTTTAATTTAAAATTAAAAAAAAAAACAACAGAAGAAATTTTTAACTTTTCTTCAATAATAATAAAACAGGTAAGAAAATTTTTAAAAATAAATAATAAAATGATCTTACTTGAATATATTTGAAACTAAATAAGTTTAACTTCTGACTAAAACAAGCAAATGTCATACCAAAAAAAATAATACAATTTTTGAAAAAAAAATCAATGATTATATTCACTAATTGATTATAATAACTTCATGAAAATATATTTTTTTTTGATAAAAATCATGTAAATATATTTTTTGATTAAATATATCGAGATTTAAACAAAATTATTATTATACAAAAAGTTAATTATTTTTGTTCTTTTTAAAGCTGTTAAAGAGGATTAATTTAAAATAAAAAGCTTGAAGTAATGGAATTTTTTTATAACCATAAGTGATAAAGAAATAAAAAATAATGAAGGCTGTAACTTATATTCTGCATCAAATAAAGTCTTATTTTATACAATCCATCTCTGGGAATAAATATTGTGAAAACTGCATCAAAAACTGAGAAAAACAATAAAATAAATTTAATAGAATTCTGTTTTTCTAAAAATCCATTTGAGTTTTGAACAATTAAATCTGATACTTTAGAAACAATGCTATTGCAATATTTGTTAATATTTATTACTTATATTATAACACTAAAAGCTATATTTGATATAAAAAATTAGAATCAGCATACAATGTTAAATAAAATAATTCAGATAAAGAAAAACACATCTTCAGTCTGTATATATAAAATCAAAAGGCAGCCAATCCTCAATTTTTAAGCAACTGAAAAACAGTATCATTTTTTCTTTTATTTCTAATTAATATGGTAAATTACATATTGTATTAGTGAGTCTGGCATTCTGAATGGAAAATTATTTATCAATATAATTAACTTATTGACAGAAATGAAATATAATTATTAAAAGGGAAAAAAAACTTTAAAAAATCTATTTAATAATAAAGCATATATATTGTTCTATTTTGCAGATCTTTACATCAATATTTGCAATATAATAAAATGCTTAAACTTTATTTATGATAATAATATAAAATCAATCCTTATTTATGAAATATAATAGGCTTTAATACTTATTTTATTTGCATTTCTAATTCTGAAATGGAAGATTGTTTTTCAATACCGATATGAAAATCTTTTCAGTGTGAACTATAATATGATTATTCAAATTTCTAATATCTTTAAAACATTTCCATAAAATCTGCATTTATAAGGACAATCTTCAGATTGAACCAGTTGATGAGTTACAAGGTTAGATTTTCTGTTTGAAGCATAAGAACATTTGTTGCAATTGTGTTTAAATGGAGTAAATTCTTATTTATGATATTGCATCCTATTCTTCTGTAAAATGCAATTTGAAGTAAACCACTTTCCACATATTTTGCACAAGACATCAGTGAATGGGGAGTTAAAATTTAAATAATGCTAGAAATGAGTCAATAGTTCTCAATGCATTTATCTCCAAATTAAATAAAAATAAGTTATAAAAAAAGACATTAACAAGTTTTAAATTAATGTAAATTTACTACAAATTTGAATGAAATAATTAAAATTAGCTCCATTGGTAGTAAAATTCATAATAGTTAACCAATTGTAAAAATTGTCTAAACAAAATATGCTTCATCACAAATAAATAAAAAACAGGAATATTCTATTCTTATTTGAAGTTTCTCAAAGCCCAAACACAATTTATGGAAAAATGTTTTTTATTTATCTCAATCAACTATCATATGCAATACAGAATTAAGTAAAAACAAAAGTTTTAAAAATCAGGATGATGTGATCTTTTACTATTTTGATTAAAAAATCTCAAAAGTTTGACATTTTTTAATTACTATAAAATATTAACAAAAAGAGAAAAAAATTATTAAAAACCATACACATTTTATCAGGCATATTAAATAATAATAAAAATTAAGTAATAAACACAGCATAGTAGGAAGTAGTTATTATTTTTTTTAAAGATTTTTCCAGCATGAATGAGATATAATAAAAGATATAATTCATATGGAGCATATCCTTTAATGAAATGATCAGGAATATTCTACAAATTAATTAAAAAATGTTTTTAAAAAAATCACAACTACAAAACAGAATGAATACCTAGATAAGACATTTTTACACTATATTTTAGAGATTTATTAAATCAAATTTATAGCATTTATTTCAATACAAACCGTACAGAATAATGCAAACATCAACAGAGATTTTCAAACTTGCATTTAAAGAGAGAGAGATAAACTTTATTTTCAAACAAGAAAAATCAGTAAACATTTATAGTACTCAACAATATGCAAAACAATGCAAGTATCATATTATATACCCTTAAGAGTTTTTATCCTATCAAAAAGAATCCTATAGTGTATATATATACATGAAATTTACATTGAGTGCTTCTAAAAGTAGGTCCATTTTAAATCTCATATTCAAGCAAGAATATTCTCTGCTCTAAATCTACATCCCTAAGTGAATTCTTCAGCTATACATATACATTTAAATAAATCAAACATTAATTAATGCCTACAGAATTATATGTCTCGCCAGTATGAATAAGAATATGGTGATTAAAGCTAGACAGTGCTTTGAAACCATTTCCACATTGTTTGCATATAAAAGGCCGTCCAGGCAAATGTACAGCAATATGACTTTTCATACTACTACATTTGTTGGTAGCATAAGGACATTTGGTACAGCAAAATTTAAAAGGTGGAAATTCTGATTTATGATGCCATATTTTATGAGTATTGAGAGTTGAATGAGTTGAAAACCATTTAGAACAAACAGAGCAAACATATCCTAAAAAAAGAAGGAAAAAAAATTAAGCATACAATAAAAAAAAGTGAAATATATATAACTTTTTGAAGTGAGCATTTTATAGATGGCTGCTTTCATAAATGATAATGATTACAAAATCATTCATCAAAATGAAATCAATAAGCAGCTGTTCAGAAAGAAAACATATTTAACAGTTTACTACAAATGCAAAAATAATGAAACTATGAAAGGAAATTAAAATATGTATAAGCACATAAAATTTTACATATTGATAGGTGTTTCCATGTTATAAACCAGTGGGAGTAGTCTCCACAAAATTTTCTTGCTCTAGTACATTTGTCATACTCTCTCTAGTACATTTGTCATGCCTGAAAAAGCCTTGCTGTAAAATAGTTATGAAACAACTTTTGGCATGAATTTAGCATTTTTACTGAATCTGTTGTGCTAACCTTGGTGATTAATCCTCGACATGTGTTAATAGTATCCAAACATTGAATTCATTTTAGACACATTTTTTCCAACCAGTTGGAACAAAAATTTGACAATTATGGTCAAAAATCACACATCAAATTTGATGTATTTGTCACTGCATTTTTGAAATTTTGCATTTACGTGTTTCTGAAAATACAGACTATCAATTCCCTGGTTGAATTTGGCTCAAAATTTAATAAATATCTACACTATAGATGGTAAATCTGTTTACCAAATTTTATTTATCTAGCTCCTTACATTTTGTAGTTATCGTGTTAAATTGCATTTGAAAAGCAACACTTCTTCTGAACAGACTTTAATCAAAATCTGATAGACATCTGTAAATTTAGTCTAAAGACTGAATACCAAATTTCAACCTTCTAGTTCAAAGCCTTTTTGAGTTATCTTCGTCACAGATGTGTTTTTGGAACTCACAGACATCTAAAACATAGAGTTTTGTTAAAATCTGGAGTTCGAATTTTTGACGATTACTATATTTTCTTTATACTATGTATACAAGAAAATAAAAAAACAGAGAAAAAGAATGCCTCTATTCAAGAAAGCTATTTATTTCACATTAAATTACATTATAATATACATTTCCTTTGTGAATACTTCCAATTACAAATAAATAAATGGAATAAAAAAAATACTTTAACGGAAGTAAAAAGATATAATTAAATGAAACACATTCTACAAATATACAACATATGTATAAAAAAAAGTAAATATAAGTTATATTTATCTCTCTTAATATTAAAGAAAAAATTCCTCTTCAAGCACTTCTTACAACATTTTCACATTTGTAATGTGAAAATTCTTTGACCTGCCAATGGGTATAATCAAATCATTTTGTCAATCTATAGAATTTGAATCATTTAAACAACCTGGCAATCAAACATTTTTGTTCATAAAATATTTGTCATGCAATTAGCAACAAAATCTAGAAAAAGTAATAAATTTAGATTAATATTTCAACAATGAATAAAATTTTAAAGAACTCTCCATTTGTCTATTTATTGAAACAAATTCATTTAGAAGCTATTTTAATGTAACAATCTGAAACTACTTTTTCACATTATTAAATTAATTTAGCAACAATCAATATCTCATTCAGAAATATATCAACCTAAAAATTTACAAAGGATTATTACAAAATCAAATAAATTAGTCTCTCTATAATCCAATGTTTCATCAATCTCACCTTTCTGGCAATCTGGTTTTATTAAAAGGACAAATGGGAACAAATAAATGTCTGCAGATATCAGACAGTTTGGTATAATGTTAACAATAGATTGCTGCACAAATTTTGAACAATGTAATATCACAGCTTATATTACCTTTTGAACAATAAATACATACTTTGCTATTAAAATAGTTATTTTAGATATAACCACCACTTTCGTTGCTTTTTTTAATCCAACACTCTTTTGGTCTAATATCTGCTAGATTACTAACTGTATTATTCAAACAAACCGACAGTATTCTGAAAATGGGACTTATTTCAGTTTTGTTCCAATTTTAATATGCAGTAATAAGAAACTGCAAATTCTTTTAATAGAAACAAAAAAGCATGTACAAAAAAATCTTAATAATTTTTTCGTTAAAAATATCAGTTTATATTTTTTAAATGACTATTCTAAATTATCTTGATTACTGATATTTTAAGGTTCAAATTTGCTGAATTTTTAAATTATAATTAAAAAAAAGTAAGTGGTTATGTTTGGTTGTTTTCTCGTGTTTACAAAGACTTAATGATTTCTTACTATCATATAATGACAATATTATACAAAGGTTTCAAAGAAATGGTTTGAAGAATAATCTTATCCTTTTATTCCATAATTTAAGAATTGTAAATGGTATCAATAAAATTAATTTAATTTGCAATTATATGGAAATATATCTCGATCAAATATAAACAATGACTATACAAGCTTTTAGAAGTATTTTAATAAACAAGTAATCTAAAACAGAAAATTGCAGTAGCATTTCGAATGCAGGCTGGAGTTAAATATTTAGTTATATGCTTGATCAATGCCTTCATCAAATGCGCAAATCCCAACTTCTATTTCGGTAAGTAGCTCAGAAAGACTTAATGCTTTAATTGGTTGATTTATCAGTGTACAGATAAGGTTAAACATAGGATTGGCTATAGGATTTGTAAATTTCACACTTCATTTATATTTTTCTTACATTGTAGCAAGGATCAATAAGCTTAGATCTGCAATTTTTATAACATTTTTATAATCATGCTAATTGAATATATTCTCAGTTACATGACAACAGATATAACAAATTTATTTATGATTAAGTTATGTCCACGGAATTCCAGAACTTAAAAATTTACTTTTAATGTTACCTTATATTTATATATATATACACCATAAGCATCCTGTCAATGTACATGAAATTCCCTACAATAATTTTTTTTGGTAAATCTGTGAAAATCAGATCTCAGATAATGTTAACCAAATGTCTAAAATCTTTTAATAAATAGTAATTTATTGTGTTGTATTTGAAAAATCAGCTGAAATTATGCACAACTCAAACAGAAAATACAATTAAGGAATGGTTTATCTTAAGGGGGGGGGGGGGAGGAAGTAAAACCAATTTCTTAATAAAAAGTGAAAGAAATTATAAAAAAAAAATTAATTATCAACAACTTTTTTGAAATACCTATGGGCATATCTATACAATAATTTATGAACATAAAAATGATTCACATGATCAAATGTTAAAAAAATGTAATATGATAAAATAAGTCACAATGTTCAGCAACACTGTGAAGCAAATATTTTTAAAGTTGTTATCAAGATATTAGAATTAAAATATAATTTGGAATTTCTTTTCAACAGTATTAGCAATCATTATATACCTAATTGGACACACTATTACAAAAGCATTTTCTTGTATTGAAATTAAGAGGATTTTTTAAAAATACATATAATTTTCAAAATATATAATGAAAAAATTGTGATTCAAATTAAATTACAATTAATTTCACAATAATGGTCTATAAATGAGAAAGTTTTAAAATTATGCTATACTTTAATAATTTACATATTTTTCTCTCTAAACTGAATAAAAAAATGTGGAATCAATATTTATCAGAATATTAAAATTACAAAATACAACATTCTTTTAAGTTGTGTGAAATAGAAAATATATTATAATAAAATTATACAATATAAGACAGAAAATGATATGCCATTAAAAACAACATATTTTTCAATTTGTAATGAAGCAGTTATAGCACAACTTAATGTTACAGTAAAATATAATATGTAAAAATGGAATTCCACATAACAAAATGGCAAAACTCTGCAAAACTCATTTCTTGACAGTTTCACAGCTGAACCTGTACCATTTAAGTGCATTTTGGATGTTGATTTATTACTGTTAAAACATAAATGTGCACAAACAAAAATAAAGGGAACATTTTGCTTCATTATATATATTCTTCTATTTAATTTAATTAGATTGTTTATTTATTTACTTAGATCGAAGGGGGGGGGGAGAAACTGACAAGGAAATTGTCAACTTTTAGGAACCTCAAAATTTCCAAGGCAATTTAATTAACGCTTTCATTTGATTGATTAAAAAGGGCTACATACTTCAATAATATATTCAAATTAAAATTAAGTACCACATTTAATTTCAGAATATTATTTACACAATTTTTTTTTTCATACTGTCAAGTTCATTTACAATTTAGATGTTTCTTCCTTCCTTTCTACTTTTTTTGAATTAACTAATTGATTCACAATCAATAAAGTGGCTAACTTTGAATATCTAGAAAAATCGAAAAAGTCTAGCAATACATCTGCCATTTTATTAAAATAACTTCCAAATGCTAATTTCAAATGTATTAATAACAAAGATACAAAAAATTAGTCTTTCAAAAGCAGAGGCAATTTACAAACCAGGCAGCTGTCTAAGATGGCTGGTTTCATAAAAAGGATTGTAGGTAAGTTGATTAAAAAGATGTTATTAGCCTATTTGCCAAATAAATTTGCAAAAAATATAAATTCTGTAAATTAAAATAAATTAGCAAAATACTGTCAAGTAAAATAAATTTGATTGGGTTCCCTCTGCTTCATAATGTTGACTTAGTAGCCATAGCATTCCCACATACCAAACTTCTGATTACAAAATATTGTGTACAAATGCCGATTCCCTACAGCTATGAATCATTAAAAATACATACTTTCAACAAAGTCACCAAAAAAAATTTAGTCAAACAAATAAAAAAATTAGTTAACTATAACAAATCATTAATATCTTGATTACTTAATGAGTAAGTATTGTTTTTTAATTTGAACTAAATTGTCTAATTATTAAACAGAGAATCTTTTCAAAATGAGATTCATATGCACACTACCTAAAGCCATAAATTACCTAAAACTTCCCTTGTTTAAAAAGTGACTTTCAATTAAATGTTTTGTTTTTAATTTTTTTTTGTAATATTTATTACTTACGAATGAAATTGTTTAAATAAATATTATATTAAAAGAAATTTAAATTATCAGGCTCTGGGAGGAGAAAGAGCATTTCTGCAAAATTTGATTACTTAAAGAATTTTGCAGTTCTTAATCCAGGTACCTGTGTTATGGACTTCAAGAATTATTGAATTTATAAATAACATGAATTTCTAATTTTTATGAAGAGAAGAAAAAAAAAGGTCCGAGCAATCAGAAATCAACAAAATGAAAATTTTACTTTGTTTTTTAAGTATTTTCTTAAATTTAGAAAAACATAAAATAGGATATAAAATTTTTGTTACTTTCATCTAGTGATATAATATTCAAATGCATGAATATTTTCGCCAGTGTGAATCATTATATGTTGATTCAAGTTACTCAAAGCTCTAAATCGGTTTCCACAGTAAGTACATTCATAAGGACGACCGGGCAAATGAACTTGTTCGTGAGCTTGCAAATTTGAACTCACATTTGAAGCATATGGACACATTCGGCAATTGTATCTGTAACGAGGACATTCTGATTTGTGATGCCACAACTTGTGTTTAGAAAGAAGGGCACGAGATGGAAACCATTTGTCACAAGTTTTACAATAATTTCCTATAAGTGGAATCAAGGGAAAAATTATTAAATTACAAGTCATATACAAAAATATAAATTATATAGAAATAATCCATTGATTTAAATTTTTATCAAAATCAAATGTTTATGATAGAATTTTTGTTACATATTAAGGTATATTACTAAATACATTCAATATATATATATTTAAGAAAAAGTCTATGACAATCAATTAAAAAACAGAATATTAAGTATATGCATATGAATTTTTAAAAAGCTGGGACAATGTGAAACTAGAAAAATGTTTTACATAAATGGAATTAGGAAAAAAAAAAAAAGGGGGGGGGGATACAAAATAAATTTTAAAAATTAAAGGGGAGAACACAGAGTATACAAAACATATTACAAGTACCATAAGGCAAAAATTGATTCAACAAAATATCAATTGGTTTATGAAAATGAAGAGGTTAACTGAGTGAATAAATTTTCATTTCAAGAAAAATAAATTTTTCTCTTGCTATCAAAAGATGTTACATTTTAAAGCTAGAGATAATTATAATCTTAATGAAACATATTAAACCAAGAAAAAGATTTATTTATAAGTAGTACACAGATACATATGTCTCACACAATCTAAACATCTATATTCTTACATTTGGGAAGAAATGTAAAATGTGAATAAGTCTTAAAGCAGTCTCTTAAAGAAAATATTAACATTTTACATAAAGAAAACTAGTGATACTTATTAATTTAAATGCAATGAACTTTTCTTAATATTTCAATTTCCAAAAAAATCATCATTGTTAGAAAAAGAAATTATAATCTTCGCCTTTATGAATCAAGGCATGATTATTGAGGCTATTCAGGGCTTTAAATCTGTTGCCACATATATCACACTTATAGGGTTTGTCTGGAGAATGAACACCAGTGTGGTTCTTGAAATTAGTGCCTTCATTTGTTGAATATGGGCACAGATTGCAATTGAACTTAAATTTTGGAAATTCAGATTTATGATGCCATATACGATGTTTCATTAATGTAGCTCGGGAAGAGAACCATTTATGACATGTCTTACAAACAGCACCTATTGATAAATAGAAATAACTTCAATAAAAAAGAAATATTAACAAATAAGCTAATAAAATTTTGAAAAAATATTTTAAACACAGATAAAATCAAAAATAAAATAATTTAATAAATCTTATTTCAATTAGGTATTTATATTTCAGTTCAAGAAATATAACAAGACTAAAAAACAAACAATGAAAACTGAAAATAAAAAGAATTTTATAATTATAAATGATAGCTTACTAAGAGCTAGCCTCATTATTGTCAATAATATATGTTCCATAGTATATGGGAATGGGAAAAGATATTCATAAAAGAAAACAGAAGTTCATTTACTAAAAAGGATTGCAAAATATGAATATTTAATTCATTTGCCCTTACAAAATACTTACTATATAAAGTATTAACCAATTTGGCTAAGAATTTAGCCCCATGACAAAAAATATCAAAGATGATTAAATAAAAGGAGTTGAAATGAAATTGGAAGCCTTTTATATAAAGACATTTTCAGAATAATGCAGGAATAATCAAACGAAAACTATACAGATGATCATAAAAGTTAAAAGTTCCACAAGTTTTTAATTAATTTATTATTAACAGAACACAGAATGATAAGTTTGTGTATAAATGATTTTTAATCTTCATACATTATAAAAGGTTGCTCACAATTACAAATTAAATAAATAATTTAAAAAAACCTTTTAAAAATTAATGAACTGCCTATTATGTATTCCACCAAAGAGAAATGTCAAAATTTTACAACTGCCAAAATTTTAGTTCATGATAAATAAGGTTTGCTCTTCAGCTTTTAAATTTCAGTTTTTATTAACATTATTATTAAAAATGAAGGTTACATTTGATTATGGTGTAGCGGATAATTATGAGCGAGGATAGAACCTGGGACCTTGTGGTTCGCAGCCGAGTAACAAGACCACAAGACAAAAGCAATTGCCCTGTGTTTTGTAGCTGTTATCTGGCTTATAAGCTTTCACCACAATGGTATTAAGATAGTAATTCGTTAAAATAAGATTTTTAAGTAGTAATGAATGCATTTACTAAAATTTTTATATATCATAAATTAAAACAATAAAACAAATTATCATATATCTTAAGCAGGAGAAAACAAAGACAAACTTCTATTTAGAAAGACACTACATTACATGAAATATGCAATACAATAACATGCACAATGCTTATAAATCTCATAAAGAACATTCTAAATTATTTATAACATTCATGGTAGAATAATATTTATTTTATGTAACATACATAACATTTTCTAAGAAAAGCCTGTAAATACTACAACTACCAAGTATGCATTAAATAGATGGATATTTTCTCATATATATGGTTTTTCCCCAGTATGGATAATAATATGATTATTCAAACTACTAAGAGCTTTAAATCTGTTTCCACAGAACCCGCATTTGAAAGAACGATCTTCAGAATGAACAAGTTCATGAGTCACAAGACTAGATTTAGCATTAGAAGCATAAGGGCATTTGTTGCAGTTGAATTTAAATGGTGGGTATTCTGATTTATGATGCCACATTCTGTGCTTCACCAAAGTCTGCTTTGAAGTAAACCATTTTCCACATGTTCTGCATGTCATGTCTAGAAATGAAAAATTTATATGTAAACACATATCTTAAACAATCTAATAAATATTAAGAAAGGTCATTTATTAAAAAAAGCAATTTTTAAAAACATGTTAAAAATTGTAATAAAATATATAAAATTAAAAACCAAAATTTAATTACCAATACATTATTAAGGAACTATTTGGTATAATATTTATACAATTTTTTTCTTATTAGCAGTTTTTAAATAAAAAAAATGAATAATCAAAAATAAACAAGTCCAAATACAAGTATCACCAAATAATGCATTTCACAGGGCTGAAGTATATAAAATGCAAAAAGGCATTTTCATTTTTGACTTAGATTTATTACAAAAACTAATAAATAATTTTCAAATCATTGAAAATGATGTGTCAAAATAAACAAGTCCAAATACAAGTATCACCAAATAATGCATTTCACAGGGCTGAAGAATATAAAATGCAAAAAGGCATTTTCATTTTTGACTTAGATTTATTACAAAAACTAATAAATAATTTTCAAATCATTGAAAATGATGTGAACTTTATTTGTAAATGCATAAAATTGTCAAATTTTTGCAAATGGTGCATAATTTAGATTAAAAGATCGCACATTTACTAAGAATTAAGAGCACTTATGAGCAATG
Source organism: Argiope aurantia (assembly GCA_026543865.1). Taxonomy (NCBI): domain Eukaryota; kingdom Metazoa; phylum Arthropoda; class Arachnida; order Araneae; family Araneidae; genus Argiope; species Argiope aurantia. The sequence continues at coordinate 214,244 of JAPMOR010021768.1, forward strand.
AAGCACTTACAATATAAGAAATATTAAAGTAGTATTAAGAGCAAAAATAATTTAAAACATAAGTATATTAAAAAAATTTATTAAAGTGGTTATATTCATTTAATTATTGAATATAAATGCTTTATACCATATTTTTACCCTAATAGTAATTCTGAATAGTATATAGAAAACAAGACAGAGCTTCTATTTACTAAAAAAAGATGAAAAACCACATTTCAATTAATATTGTATCTTTAGTATATAATATAGTTTAAGTTTGTACAAACAAATAGCCTTTGCAAATAAATTTTCAATTTCTTTTCTATTTTTTTTCTTTCTTCTGCTCCCCCCCCCCCTCTACATAGAACATTCATCAAGTCTGATATACAAACATCAAATGCAGATACTAAAAATTTAAAATCAGGTGTTTCAAAACCTTTCTTCAGTTTTAATCTGTAACCAATGATGAGGCCAGCAATTGTCATAAAATTATTTTCATAGTGTTTAACATTGAAAATATTATTCTGGCAAATGAGAAGCAAAACTGCTTTTAAGACTTGAACAATTATAAGTAGGGTGTGGACAGCTGGCACAGGAATATTTAAATAGAGAGTATACTGATCTATATCACATTTGACGCTTTTTAAGACATGAATCCTAGAAAATTATGCAGAACAAGTACAGCTGAAATGTCCTAAAAAAAGCAAAAAGAATCAAACTTACACTTATAAAAAGAAAACATCATAAAATTTATTGATACTTTTTCATTAGATTCACTGGCAAGCTTAAAATATACATATATAAAAAAATAGAACAAAATGAGACAAACACATCAAGTTTATGCAGAAAAATTAGCATAAGGAAAGAGAATTTTAAGGAAATTTCAGTTATTGTCAAGTTCATGGGAAAACTTTTTTTCATTTGCACATAAAACATTCTTTTACATGCAAGTAAATGAAACATTTATTTCAAAACATAAGCAATAATATTTTTAAGGAACATTTCCATGTACATGGTTTTATAAAGAACTTTAATTAAATATATTAATCATTTCAGTTGAAAGACAACATAGAATGAAAACTGTTCTAAAGAAGCATAATATATAAAAAAGCCACACAGAAGGACAGTCAATTATGTTTAATGTAAAAATGAAGCTATACATATTAAACTGGTATCTTTTTAAAAATCTAATGTACTCAGATAATGTTTATTTGCATATAAGTATATTCATCTATTACATAAGTATACCTCTAAACAAAGTTCTTGTTACATTTAGTGGCATATTTAAGCAATTTATGGCCTTTGGCAATGTCTGTTCTGAGGATTTATTCAGTCAATTTAGTTCTGCACTAAAAATTTAATAAATATTTAAATGATTTATTTTAAGCTATTTTTTTATTTTACTAACTTTATTCAAATCTATATTAATTTATTTACTTATTATGATTGCACAATATTTACATTTGCATGTAATATTATTAAGCAGATGCTCTCTCTCTTTCTCTCTACAATCAACTACAGAAAAAACCGCATTTATTTTGTACTAACAGAATGTTATGTCAGATTTCCCATTTCCTATTTTCACATTTATAAAAAATTATTAAAAACCTGTTGTTTGCATGATTAGAATATCATTTTCTCAACTTTACTTTTCACTATCTTAACTTTATAGATCGTTCAATATATGCTTTCACTCAAAAATTATTAATCACCATAATATTCATTTTAAGAGAAATTGAAATGTTTTTTACATTTATATCAGAATATTAAATAAAAAGGTTTTTTTTTGTTAATAAATTCTTAAAACTAAATATATTACTAAAAATAAATTCTTTCTCCATATATACTTAATTGGTAGTGAGAAATAATAGCAGAATTAACAATTTTTTCCAATAATTTCTATCTTAAATCATTTAGATTTTAAAATAAAATTTTTTTAATGATTTCTGAACTAACTTGCAATTAGTACATGAATTTATTATATCTAAATAAAACTAATTTAAGGTGTAACAGAATGGGAATTAATGACCATTTGAAAATCATAAATATATATACATATATTTAGCTTTTTTAAGCAGCTTGATTCAATTGAAAAATACATAGATTTCTAAAACTATGAATAAATTTTTTAAAAATGTAATTCATATAATTGAAAGTGAAATTTATGATAAAATTAGAAATGTTCTTAAAGCAATAAAGAAAATGAAATATTCTCTATTGGTTAGTCAGAGAAAAAGCAATGCTTTTGTTTATCCCTAGATAAAAGAAGAAGAAAAATGTATTCTGTCATTTCTTTGATCCATTTTATTAGAATATAAATCGGTTTATTTTAAAAGGTGAACGAAAGACAAGATTAACAAGTTTACACTCTCACTGCAAAGATTATAATAAAATGCATTCAAAAGAACATCACATGCAATTTCTGGAATTTTCTAAAACTAGTGATTTTTGCACATTGTTGCCAATAAATCCTTCTGCTGCTTTTATTCCCTTTTTTTGGGGGGTGGGGTTCAAGTTATTTAACTGTGATCCATGCAGATTTAAAGAATTGCAAAGTAAGAAAAAGAAGTTAATATAGAAGACTTCTTTTATTTTTCTCTTTAATATAGCAATACAAATCATGCTAAAAATATCCGATTATGAACCAAAAATCATTTACCAGCACTAACTTCTAAGTAACGGCAGCGATGAAAAGTTTTGAAGTACAAACACTATTTATCTTAGCGAGATATTACTTCAATAAATTTGATTTATCTATCAATCTTCAACTGTAGAGAAACTATGAGCAAAAGAATATTTCCAACCTCTTTAGCTAGATGGCCCATCTGTGAATTCATTTGAGATTTTTATACTCCTTACAATACAGCCTAGGCATGCTAAAATCCTATCAGTTATTACTTTCATTAACTGATATATATTATTATCAGTTACCTACTCCAGTTATTGTGCTCACAACAAGGACAGAGCAATCCATGCATATGCATATATATAAATGCACAAAGTTTGAGAAACCAAGATTGAGGAAGATATGCAGAAATTTCCCAGTCATGTTATGAGCATCACTGCACTAGGTAATTTCCCATAAAGAATTTACTAAAAAGTAAAGAAGTAGTACAATATGTCAATTTTAATGTAATAACTATATATAGTTCATGAACAAAATCTATACAGCATTAATTAATCCAATTCCAGTACTAATCCTAAAGAAATCATAACCAGAAAGCTTTTAACTTTCTAAGTGACAAATTATTTTGATCTAATAAAACTTAAAAGATAGAAAGTTAATTTTTAAAGTGAACATACCAAATTATTTAGTATTAAATAAATTCACCAAAATCTTAAGAATGTTTTCAACAAGGAGTCTTAAGAAAATATATATATATATATATATATATAAATCATTTATTTTTAAACAGAGCACGAGACTGGAATAAAACAACAACATATGCTTAGATAAATAATTTCTCATTGCAATAACAATTATCAATGGAGTATTTTTAAATACTCTGTTAAAATATTAATGACAATCAAAAATAAATATTTCAATGCAATTAGAATACGGCAGAATAGAAAATAATTTTTGCAATTTAATTTTATTATGAAACTCAAAAAAAATTACCCAACATCCGAAAATCTTAGTAAATAAAAATATATATTAAACCTACTTCAATAAATTTGAGTGAAAATTTTCAAATCTTGTAAAACTTGTCTTGTAATGTTATAATTGATTCCAATTTTTAGTCATTACCATAAAATACAAAATTTCCAATTTTGGAAGTAGCATGAAAGAAAGATTGGAAATTAATAACAAAGCACTAATTACATAACATACTGTTGGAGATTTACCAGTAAAAACCAATTTCAAAAAATGAATGTATTTACAAACAAGTGAAATAAATTAAAATTTGATAGTTATATTTTAGGATATATTAAATTTTGTAATTTTTACTGAATCTACTGAGCAAACTTGATGGGTCAGTTATTATGTATTGATAAATATTTCAATATTTTTTAAATTTAAAATAGCATGCATATTAATGCAAGGGACTGCATAACTTTCAAAGTATTTATCTTAGATTTATTATGGAATAGATTAAAGTGTTTTCTATAACTGAATATATTATATATCAATTTAAATGTTCAATCATCCAATATTTGATGATTAAATATCATCAAATTTTGAATAAATTAATATTTAACTTGATGAATATATTAAATTTTTATGAATTTGAGCATATTAAACAGCCAAAAAATAGAATTTATTTTTCTGGAGTTTTTAATATTCAATACTAATTAATTTACAAAAATGTTGATACCAGATCATAAATAATGATTTATATGGGCAAAATTGAAACTAAATTGCATAATTTTTCTTTACAAAAAGATCAACAAAAAAAATATTTATATCTTTCAACAAATATAAAATCATTATTTATGGAAAAGTATATCATGAAAAATATGTATAATAAATAAAAAAATAAAAATTCCAAATAAAATTTCTTAAATATAATAAAATAATTATATATCAGATTGTAAGCATATTATTTTCCCATACACTATAATTTATGGATTTTCAAAAATTTTGAATGAGTATCCTTGAAATTTATCTCCAAAGTGTATAACAAGATGCTTGTTTAAGAATCTGATAGAACTAAAACCATTATTACAAACAGAACAATGATACTGTTTATCATCGCTATGGACAGAATGATGATTATAAAAATTAGTGTGATGATTGGTAGAGTATGGGCATTTAGAACAATTGAACTTGAACTTTTCATTTGGAGACCTATGATGCCACATTTTGTGCCTTGACAAAGTAACTTGTGAAGTAAACCATTTTGAACATGAAGAACAAGTGAATCCTGTTAGTATGTCTAGATAAAAAGAAAAAAATATATTAGGGATGATCCTGAATATTATATATCTCAGTCAAAAGAGAAAAAGAATAACATTTATACAGTATTTTAATAAACATTCAAACTATTTTATGTCACTAAAATCAAGTATTTATACTCATATATTGTATTATTCGAAATTCTATAAGGCAATATTAGAAATAATATTGTAGATCATATACAAAATGTCTTAAAAAGTTATTTACAAACTGTAAGAATAGTCGAGAAAACAGAAGCAAAATAGTTTTATGAAAAAACAAGGATTTCAAATGCTGTTTTCTTAGAGTTTTTTGCCAGCAAATTAAGTAAAAAGAATACATCAGAAAATAGTGCAGATACAAATAGTGCACAATAGAAGTTGAATGAAATATAAAATTACAAAAGCACAATAACATAGTTGCATGAATAAAATAAAAAAGACAATAATCCAAAAAAGTAATGGATTATATAAAGTGTGTTTTAAAAGATTGTTTTACAAACTATAAGAGTAGTGTTTAAGAAACCATAAGTAAGTGTTTTACAAACTAAACAAGTAGTCAAGCTAACAGAAGCAAGTTACTTTTACAATAAAACATTGGGCCCAAATGCAAACCATATATGAATTTTTTTGGCAGCAAACTGAAGTAAAAACAAGAATATAAGTATACATAAAATGTAGATCATGGCCTAATGGCAAATAAAATTATACAGGATCACAATTAAGGAATAAAACATGTGAAGCAAGTATAACTTCAAATGGCCTGTCCTTTGAATACATGCATTAAGAATTCCATTCCTTGTCATTGCAATCAGGCATATTGTGCGAAGCCAATAACGTTATTTCTGCAATGTGTTGCTGAGGGATTATGAATTCGTATTACATGAAATCTGTTTTGTAAATTTTAATTCAATGTATCTTTACCATTTATTTAATTTATTCACAAAATCAATAGCACAGTTGGCTACAAACAAATCCTAATGATAATGCTTTGTTCAATGATGACAGGGTGGTTGTACACAAGAAAAAGCACCTTGTAGTATTTTTCTCATGCTTTGCACAAGTAACTTGTTTCTGTATACTTAATCTATTCTTAAAACTTTTGAAACACTTTATTTTTTAAGACTTACATAGTAGAAACTGAGTGTAGGTAAAAATTAAATATTTTCGGGAATTAAGCATTACATTACATGTAAATACACATTTTGACAATTTCAATATTTGCATAACTCATGTTCTGTTATTTTTTTATATATATAAATATACATACATCACACTTAACTGCAAAAGGTTAATTACTTACAAGAAGTTATCAAAAACATATATCAATGGTTTGTAAAAATCATACATTATACAAAAGTTTAAAATAAGTGAGATATGTATCACCAAATTGTTTTCTATTATATCAATACCTCAAATGCAATCAATGTAGATGTGTTTCACCAGTATGAATAATCATATGATTACTCAGGCTCCCAAGTCGTTTAAACCCATTACCGCAAACAGAACAGCGAAAAATTCTATCTGGAGCATGAACTTCAAAATGAGTCTTAAAATTTGTTTTGTTATCTGTTGCATATGGACAACTTTTACAGTTATATTTAAAAGGAGGAAACAAGGATTTATGGTGCCACACTTTATGCTTGTATAATGTGGAATGAGAAGAAAACCATTTACTGCAGACTGAGCATTTAGTGTAGCCTTGTCCTAAAATTAAAAGAAGGGTCATTAAAATCAACGAAACTTAAATTTTAAATAAACGATATTAGTGAAACTTATACAACAAAATATATTGAAATATGATATTAACCTATTAATATACATTACAAAATAAATAAAAGGGCCAGAGAGAAAGAATTTGAACGTCAGGATATATTTGTGAGTAGAGACCCAATTCTATCAAAGAGCTGCTGTGTATGTGCACATCTTTTTACTTTAAAACTACAAGAAAAAAATTGCATAACATATTGATTTTATAATCGGAAAGATACATTCATGTTCAAATATAGTTGTATATCTTAAAAAAATAACTTTTAAATAGCAGTAGACGAGTCAGGAATGTTTATCGAAACAAGGCAACTCCTAACCTCCATAAAGTAGCTATCACTGTGAAAATATGTAACAAAAGTCAATCAATTTTGTTTCATTATTTCAGAAGAGGAATTATTTTTTAAACTACATTTTTCTAAATATATATTTTTTTAGATGGATGATCTTAGTATTGACGAGTCTCAGCGCATCTTCATAATCAATTTCATGCCAATGCCTTAAATAATCAATGCTAGAAATTAGGAATCATATTGAATGTTTTCTATCCTATGGACTAGTTAAGGTCATCAATAAGTAAAAATACCTTTTAAATAAGTAAAATAGAGGAAAGATGGAAAAAAAATTTAGTCTACTTTTTTTAAGGATTTATATAAAAATACACTTTAGTTTCATAAAAATAAAAAAGAATAGAATAAATGACGATATTTCTGAAACATGCTAAAGCTAAGCAAATATTTTTTTAAAGCAAATTAAGGTCCTTTATGATATGATTAGAGCTTTATTTGCATAACATTAGAGATCACTGCTGAATTACAAAAAGAAGAATTTAAAAAAAAAATTACCTATAAGTTTGTCTAAAAAATTTTTGCATTTAAAAAAATGGCTATCATTTAATAGTTTCATTCATTATGAAATAAAAATTAAAAATCTTTCTCTATGTTAGTTGTTATAAAACTTATTTAAAAATCTAAATTTTAACAGATATGATATATAGAATTCTTTAAAAAGCTCATGCTTTTTTTAAAAACAGAATGAAGGCTCTATTTTCCCTTTCTCATTTTGGAAAAAAACATAAAGAAAACATACAATAAAATAAAATTTTAATGCACATTTATTTAAGCTAAAAGTACAGAATTTTCATTGGCATTGTTAGTATTTAACAATAATAAATAAAAAACAAGAAAAATTTCAACATTAGATTATTAAAAATGATCAATATATTTCACTGTCAGATTTGAAATTTAGGTCTGCTTTTGAACAATTATAGAAATTAAAATAACATAATAGAAATGCAAATGACATTACAAATACTAATAGCATTGGATGATAAGATTTTGATTTACTAAGGTGCATTATATTATACTTCTCATACAACTTTTCATACTGAATTCAAATATGCAATAAAAAATTTGCTATCATCCATAACTTTTATACCAAGTAAAAATATATTTATATAAATTTTATATAGTCATAAAAGAAGTATAGTTATATATATTTTTTTAAACAGCATTTTCAAAATCATTCTTGTTTATAACAACAGCTTATATTTGTAAAACAATAATTTAAACATAGCATAGCGAATGACAATTATAAAAAAATTAATATGTACTTCTAAAAATAATTCATGAAAAAACCACATGCCCCATCATATAGAGATACAGAGCCAAACATCTGCTTATTATATCCACATAGCACAATTATAATATTGTAATTATAAGCAGGCCACTATTTTTCAGGCATTCGCTCAATATGTTTTTATTGTATTGCTTTTATATCTAGAATGAAATTATTTGCATCAGATGGTGATTAAATATGTCAAGAAATAAAGAAAATCATCCAAATAACATTTATACTAACTGTGGAAATATTAAAATTAAAAACAATGGCAAATTATGACACTCCTGGTTAAAAATATAAATTTTGTGAAATTTGTATTTTGGCTTCTTGACAACTTTTTGCATCAAGTTTGGCAAATTTGTGACTAAATCTGGCTACCTTGTGCAACTAAATTTTTACTCTTTTATGAAAAATTGATGTCTTTTGAGAGTATGCGAAAGATTTACTGCAATCATCAATGAAGGAAATATAGTTGTGCTTTCAATGAGTGAAAGGGGCATATGATCATTATGAGCTGATGGAAATGTTAAACCTGGACCAATAATCTGAGCCATTAACCATGTAGCATCTTCAATTTGCTCCAAGCTCAATAAGTGAGTTAGAGTGCCACTGTAATCCACTGAAGACAGAATCTTTTATGTCTGATTAACTCTAAATATTACTACAGTACATAAATTCTACAGTATAAATATTACTATAGTATATATAACTACAGTAAATAAATTCTTGTACTATCTTCAAATTCATTCAAACCATAGCAACATTATGAAGTACATTTTTGCTGAAAATGGTGGAGATAAGAGTTGAGCCTGTTAATTACCAAACAGGTTGGTATAAAAATTTCCAACAAATGAGATTTGCCATGCTAATGTTGTGGTACAAATCATGAGATTATTCATCAGACTGCTATACTTATATTACAAAGTTGAAAGAGAAAAACAGGATGATTCTACTTCTCAAACACGTATCTCTTCTTAATCATTAAAAAGATACTAAAGTATGCTTTTTTCATAACCATTATGAAGGATTTCTATTTCCATTTTCTAAAAAAAATAATTTCATTAATTTTAACATTTGTCTGTGATGGAATTTCTAGGACAACGAGATACCAACAAAGAGGAAGCTCTTCATTGATTCATCAAAAGCTAGATTGAAATAATACTTTTCCAAAATGGTAATAAATATTTTTCAGGACAATAACTCATAAAACTATCATGCAAGAAACCTATAAAAAAATCCTGTTGATAAAAATTCAATATTTCAAATATGGTTTGTTATATGTTGAGACCTAAAAGTCAAAGCATTGTTAATGAGTTAACAAATCAGTTATACTAATTGTTGTTGTTATTTTGTGTTCAAATGAATCAGTAGGGACAAGAGAAATAATTTTATAAATATGGAAGGACCAAAGTATGAATCATCTATACTTGAAGAGAAAAAATCATGTATATCCTTCATTCCACAATACTAACAAGATTATTCTACCTCTTCATTGAGGGTTAAGGTTTTTCAAAAATTTAGTTAAGGCATTGAATAAAGTTAAGAAAGCTGTTTCATTATTTGAAAGAATTCATTCATGTAAGCGAACCAAAACATGGTCAGCAAAGGAAGGAATTTTTGTAAGATTCAAAATACAGTTTTTAATTAAAGATAGAAAATTCGAAGATCTATTAAATGAAAATTAAAAATCAGAATGGTAAGCACTAATAAGTGTTCATCAAATTATTTTCCCAGTCTACAGGAATTGTATCATTACTAAAGTTAAAGAGATATTGAGTGAAAGCATGTTTATCCACTTCTTTTTTAAGCTTTCGAGGTTTTATTTATTTATTTTTTTTAATTTTCATCTACATTTCTTTCCTGAAAATACTAAGTCTGTCAGCAATGAAAAAGAATAAATTTTCACCATGATATCTTTTCTATAACAAAAAGAAATACCAGAGAATATAGAAAAGGGATGTTTGCTTATTACGATTTGTGACTGAAGAAGGATGTTGCAAATGCCAAACTTAAAAAAAAAAAAAAAAAAAAGGCCTTATATATGCAAAAATTTCATTTTCATTCAATCTAGGTAATGTAAAAATGCCACATATACACAAAAATTTCACTTTTATTCAATCCAAGTGATATAAAAAAAATGATTAAACAGCAATGGAGCAAAACTATTACATATATGAATTCAGAGTAACAAAATATATTAAAATAAGGTATTTTCCCTCCTAGAAGCAAAAAAAAATTATACACAAATGAATCAAAATGACTTATTAATTAAGCCAAACTAACTAATTAACTAAACCAAAATTAACTAAGGGTATAAAAGAGGTACAAGAAAAAATATATCTTAGAAATTTAGGCTTATGATTACTGTTCTCAGTGGCTAGATTTCATCTTTTTAATAAATTCTTTAAAAACCCAAGTTATCACTTAAATATTTGGATATTATTTTTAAACAAGAGACTTTAATAAATATCTAGTATTACTAGCAACAACTATATTAGAATAACATGTCAACATATAAAAAATAAACAAGAGGCATAATATCATTTAACAAACAATTGCATTTGAATAAAATATAGTATTATATATATAATTGAAACATAAAATAGAAGTTAGAACAAAACTTCATACTATTTACAATAGTCTCCATTATACAAGAAAACAGGAAAACCAAAGAAAAAAAAAACGATAAACATTATTAAAATAAAATACTCAGTATCCTTTTATGAAATTACCAACTGCAAAATTTTATGAAAAACAGCATAAGCAATAATCTAACCTTTCAGGCATGTTTCCATTTAAAGAAAAATAAAATGCCATTAAAAGGGATTTAACAATAAAGCAATTAAGATTATACATATGTGTGTGCATGTGATGATATTTCTTAATCAAATTTAAATCTTAATTAATTCCTTAATTTTTATCTTAATTTCACCCATATTAATTTCAATCTAAAATGGTCTCTTTATTTTCTGATCCAATTCCCCTTTATTATATATAATTAATCCAACACGAGCTCTGTAAAACTGCTTTAATTAGCAAGCTCCCATGCTCCGAGTGAATGGATGAAAATACCCAATACTTTGCAACATTCTTTTAAAGATAACTAAATAAACATATGTCACAGAAATCCCTATCAAAATCTCATAGAAAAATAGTAGAAGGAAAAAAAATCATTTTTTTGCACTTGTATAGCGATGTGAACGAACGTTAGTTTCATCATCACTTCTTGTACATAATATGCCTTCCGGATGAAATAAAGAGAAGCTTTAAAATTTTCTAAAAGCATCTGCTTAAAAATATGTTTTTCACATACACTCACATATTTAAAACAGTTGCTTCCCCACCTATTAATACCTTCAAGCTGCTAAATCAAAGCACCCTGTTCATACTTGAGGATTTCTTCTTAATAATCACTATATTTTATTGCTGTTTCAACACATCTAGCTTACCTTCATGTGTCAAAGATATTCTAACATCACCGAGCGCATTTGGATATTTGTCAACCTCCCCAATGTTTACAATTTGAATTAATTTTTGGTCCTTATTTCACATCGTTTATCAGTGCTTATGAGCATCATCCAATCTCTTGGTTATATTCCTTCATTCATTGATAAAACAACTTATTTTCTTTTTAATAACCATACAGTAAAACACAAATGAAAATCTGGCCCATTAAAATGGGAAAATAGGTATAAAAATTTTACCAGATTAATAAAAATTTTTGAAATGAAACTCTTATTGACTTGGTTCTCTGTATTGTTTGATAACTATGCATAACAAATAGTAAAACAAATACTCACCTAACAATTTATGAAAAAATATAATATTTTCAACATAAGCTATTTTAAATTCAATGTTCCAGTTTTAATATAATCTTTATACATTTGAATCTCCTCCACCCAAAAAAGAGCTTTCAACTAATTCATAATTATAGTTATTTAAATCTTTAATCCAAGTGTTAATTAATGCATTGATTAACTTATGAAACATTATTGCTTTTTCCACTATGATCATCTGAAAAATGTAATACAAATTTTCTGAAAAGTTTATTAAAAAAAATTGAGAATAAATTTTTTAAATATATTTTCTTTTTCAACATACAATTAAATCTTTTGATTTATCCTCAATACATACATACATATATATATATAACTGTAAAATTTGAGAAAGCAAATAAAGAAATTTTAAATGAGATATCATTTAACAATACATCAATAGTAACATTTCAAAAACTGAAAATTACACTTTTAACACAGTAATAATAGTAACATAAGTAATTAAAAATAAGATTGTCATGACTTTTTCAAAACAAATTTATGAATTTTAACTAAACTATTACAAGGAAAATTATCAACATATAATACAAAGCTGATTAAATGAAACCCTGCAAACCATTTAAATGAATACACAGATTTGCCAGGAATTAAAAAATAATTAAATCTAAACACTGACAAAACTAAAACTGATAACTATTGTAAATAATAGATTTATTTAAGAATATATATAACACTTGAATAGATTCATGAGAATTATTATAGTTAAATTCAAAGAACATATATATTCAAAATCATACATATATATGCAACGAAAAGAATAAAATGTTAGTTTTCAGTCATGCAAATCAAAAAACAGACATCAAATGTTTTCACCAGTATGTATAATGCCATGCTTAGCCAGAGAACCAGCACTAGTGAATCCATTTCCACAGACATCACACCAATGTGTTCTGTCAGCTTTATGGACAGAAGCATGACTGTGAAAATTCCACTTTTTGTTAGTAGCATATGGGCATTTGTCACAGTTGAACCGAAACTTTTTATCTGGTTTATGATGCCACATAATGTGTCTTGAAAGAGTTACAGCTGATGTAAAAAATTTTCCACAGTGCTGGCATTTTTCTCGACAATAAAATTCTGAAAAATAAAACAAAATGCTGTAGAAAACTTGTAGGTTTCTCATTTCTTGGAAATACTTACATTCATAAAAGTCAGGAAATAATTAATGTCAGATTTCCAACAAGGCAGTTGCTAGGCTGCAAGCAGGCAGACTACAAAAGTTTTATTTCAGTAACTGCTAAATAACTTGTTTGTAAAAAAAAATCTTTATAAATGATAAAACAGGATAATATTATCAAATATATTGATTGTTTCCATGTTTATCATTTATAGAATATAAATGAATACAAAATTGGTAATAATGGTTGGTTTTTCATGTTTATGTTCATTTTATTTACTGACATTAAAATACTTATTTTAGTTTAATATACACAAAGTTATGTAGGTTCTGTCATTAACATACTTAATATCTACCACAGAATAAAATGGATAAAAATAAATGCTGTTTTCCTGTTATGCTTTTAATTCAAATGAAACAAAACATTCATAAATTGTGATCGCTGCTAATAATAAAGTAGAATATGATAGAAAGTAGAATATAGAACAGATTGATGGTTTATAGGTCAGGTCATTCAGTTTAATAGCAATCAAATTTAGAACACGCATATTAATTTTTTTGATAGTTTTGAACAATCAAAACATTACAATAGTCTTTCACCAAATGGTTTTCTTCTATTTTTGAAAACTAAGGAAGAGTTATTTTATTTATTACTTATACAGTTTGTATGTGAAATCAAGTATTCCAGAAAACAGCATACAGTTAGAAAATAGACTGCTCTTCAGTTATGCTTTTAATGGTTCTTTAATGTCATGATTTGACTCCATTAGAAAGATTAAAGAGCACACAGAAATTTGCACATCATTTTGAAATAAAACCCATAAAAGTTTGTAGAGTATCAGAATATATTTACAAAAAAAACTAGAATGTTGAAATACATTAAAATTTAAGCTGAATAACAAGTTTGCTTTCACTGAGATGTATTAAAATATTATGGAAATCTGTCATTAATATAATGTTATTAACAAAAATTAAAAAAAAATCAATTTATGGTTTAGTTTTAAGCATTAAATTAAGACTTTTTAAAGCCACTACTTTCTTGAGTATACATGTTTAATTCAAGCAATAATATTCAAAGGTATTTCTTTAAAATAAATTTTGATGCCATATTTGCCGCCTGAAATAAGAAGTTGCAAATTAAAGTAAGCTGCCACATATGAGCACAATGAACAGGAACCTATAACAAGAAAAAAAGAAATTAAGATGATTTGAACTAAGATATTTTAATGAACTGAGAAATAACCAACAGAAAAATATAATGCATCTATATAAGCAGATGCAGAATGCAATATCTGGATATTACACACAAATTTTCAGGACAAAAAAAATACTAAAAAGCAGATGATCACAATAAATAAATAAATAACAGTATTCAATAAAAACTTTAATTATAATATAAAACAGTGAAGGGGTACATGACCATTTATAAATATTAACTCATGAGAAATATGCTACATTTTTTAAAATTATTTCTTACATTTACAATTTTTATGTTCTATTTATCAACTTGGCACAAACTACTATATAATTTTCAGCCTAAGTAGGAAAGCACAATTACACTCTTGAACATACAAGAAATGCAACATTTCATTAACTTGATCTCTCCAGTAAAAAACGAAATTGGAAACAAAGTTATGAATACAAGAGGCAAATAATGTTCTAATGCACTCAAATGCTTTTTAATTCTTCAATCAACTGGAAGAAAAAGCTGTCTACACAAATTTATCTAATAATGGCTGAAACACAGAAAGTTGTTCTTTCAGTATTCAAATATATTCTTAGGATTCAAGTAATGGTTAACCACCAATCAATGGATTAGGTTTAACAGAAGTCCTATTGATATAATACACATAATCAGTATTTATTCATGCACATATTAAAATTTAACTAGCAGCCCATTTAAAAATTATACATAAACCATTAAACATTCATTATTAAGTCTAAATCAAATTGAAACCAATTGTAGTATCTAATAAAACCCACAAAAATTACCCTACAATTAGAAAACATAATATAAATGCCATTAATATGATATATATAAAAGCAGATTAAATTTTACAGCATTACTCAATAAACAAAACATCACTTATCGCAAAGTTACTCCACAAAATATATAAGACACAAAGAAAACAAGGATTTGGCTTCAAAGAATTTATAAGCATAGCATGAAAAGCAATACATATATCATACTTAAAAGTAATTTATATATTACAACAGATTTTTAATTTTAAACACTTGTAATAGCTAATGAATGAACTGGAACTCAAATTTTCTTTATTTCAGATACAGGTCTTTTATTTCACATAATAATTTCTACAATTCTATAATATATAGAAGCTTATCCGCATTTACCAGGAAATCTTATGTACTGTCATCACATGTTTTCACAGACAATAGGAGTATATACTCCCTGGAACAGATCATGATTGGTATTTTAATAAATAGTAACAAGTTTTTAAAAATGAGCCAATACAATATGTAATGTACATACAATATATGATTCCCATATAATAATTTTTCAACAATTCTTAGGTGAACATGCTATGGTCTTCACCTGTATGAATTAATAAATGGCTATTTAAACCTCCAACAGATACGAATCTATTTCCACAGAATTTACAAACGAAGTTACGAGTGAGGTCATGCATTAAATAATGGCTTTTAAAGTGACTGGATGTATTTGTAGCATAAGGGCATTGTTCACAATTATATTTGAATTTAGGAAAATCTGATTTATGATGCCACATTCGATGCCTTGACAAAGTAGTTTTGGAAGCAAACAGTTTGCCACATTTTGAGCAAATCAGATGAGAAAAAGGTCCTATGAAAAGATATAAACAATTAGCCAAGAAAGAAAGAACACAAAATATATTTTTGCCCAAAGATAAGTAAATATTTTAAATTTGGGGATTGAATATATAATTTAAACTTTAAAAATATAACAAAACTACAATATTATTATGTAGTTTTGTTATACATTCCTAATTTTTTTAATATTTCTAAAATCTTCTTATTTTTCTAATAATATATTTATACAAAAAATTTGAAAAAGTTTTAAAACATGATTTACATCTAACAAATCAATGGCAGACAATATTTTATATCATGTAAAAAAATACTATAATTTATGTAACTATAGTTTTATTTACATTATTTTATTTATTTTTAAGTAAGCTAAGAGTTGATTTGTTATTGCTTTATGGAGCATAAAAATATAATCAAATGATAAAAGTTGAAAAATGAAGGATGGGAATCGAGGCATTTTCTTTAAAATCTCACTATTCATTTTAGAGCAGAGAAAAAAGAAAGAAAAAAAAAAGCATAATTGCACAATGCCAAGAGTAATTTGTCAAGCAATTCTACAATGAATGCAAACAATAACAATATTTTTGGATAATGAAAACCTGAAAAAACATTTTAGTGTTTACAATAACAGAAGACACCATTTTGAATCATTGTATAAACATTTAAAATATACAGTGCCAAATATAGTTGCTTACATTTTATAAATACTTAAATTGCAGAATGATTTATTATTTAAAAAAGTTTTTCCTATAAAATTGCTCAAAACAAATGCATTAAAAAAATTTAGTAGTTAAGGCTTATGCTACTTTAAAGAAAACTAATTTATTTTCCAAGAATTAAAAAATGAGTTTTGAAAACTTATCAAATCAACAATTAAGATATTAGGCAAGATAATATAATAGACTATGGACAGGTCAATATATATATATATATGTTTTTACTGAGTAGATATTTAAAAACACTTACATTATCTTAGATAGATTTTTGAAACTTAAAATATATTTCTTGATTTCACATTAAATGTGAAATTATATGATTTGAAGCATTTTCACATCTTATTCTGGAACAATATATTTATAAAATTAAATACAAAAATAAAAATATATCTCGTACTTCTTAGAAGCTGTTCTTATTCAAATTATATTCAATTATACTAAGAATTTTTCTCTTTATTACTTTCTTAATTATGAATACTTAGAAAATATTATACTTATTATGCTAGAAAGTTTTATTAGCATAATTTAATGCAAGAACAAAACAATAAAATGAATTTCTTCCCGAACTGTCTCTAAACAATAAAATTATGTTATGCAAAAGACTAATCTCAAATATAATAAGATTTTTTCATATTTGTAAATATTAATTCTTTAGGTGAAGATAATTCATAGCTTAATTATCAAGGTACATTATCAGTATCTTCATAAATTACATGCTACATTTAATAAACTTTGCATTAATTAATATGATCTGGAAAAAGGCAAATATCAAATTTACATAGGGAATATTTTAAGTCAAATTAAATTAATTTATAAATTTTCCTTTGTTACTTTTTTACTTTAAATTTTTTAAAAGCTGTGAAAATATGAAACAATTTTATCAGAATCTTAGATAATAACCATTGTTTAAAAAATCACATTCATATAAAATATTTTCAAATTTTTATACATTTATGAAATTACATCAAAAGAAATAACTTAGTTCAATTCAGTTTCAAAAAAAAAAAAAAAAAAATTATGTTTAGAAGCAATTTTTGGGATATTTTGAAATTGACATTATAATTTGGAACTATGATCAGATGATGGAGACCTGAGCTAGAATGTCTAAAAGAAAATCACAGAAATGGAGATTTGATAACAGTATACCTATGCATCACTTTTCATACTTAATGCAACACTTCATTTTGTCTATACAATGCTTTTCATCGTTTCAAGATTGAATTCACCAGTATGAATAAGCTGATGGCATTTTAAACTTTGTGAGTTTTGGAATCCATTACCGCATTCTATACATATAAATTGTCTATCAGGATTATGAACTAATTTATGGCTCTTGAAGCGATTAGTATGATTTGTAGCATAAGGACAAAGGGAACAATTATATTTAAAAACATCATCAGGACACTTGTGATGCCATATCTGATGTCTTGACAAAGTAGCCAGAGAAGAAAATATTTTGCCACAATTCTTGCAAGTTAAACGAGCAAATGGACCTACAGAAAAAAACTCAATTTTATTATACTGCATCGCTTTAAGAATTTGGCAAATACAAATGTATATATCAGAGATATAAAATATAATCACTGATATATTAGTTAATATTAAACAGTTTATTTAAAAATTACTGAATACAATATTGTTTAATAGAAATAATTCATGCTTAAATGATTTGCACTGAATGCACTGCACTTAATTAATACCGGAATCAATTACATATACTGCTATAGCAAAGTAAATGTGCCCTCACTATAGAATGCAAGACTAGTTGCAATTAAATATTGCATGCCATGTGCCATTAGGTTTATCTATGACAAGAATGACTTTGTTATTTTGAAAATGACAAAGAAGGAATGAAGGTGTGTTGTCCGGCATTTGCTCGTTGTTCTTGAAAATGAGAGAAATTAAATTTAAAAAATCTTTACAAACAGTCAGGATAGCATTGAATTCAATTGACCATTAATGAAAAAAAAAAAAAACTTTGAGAACCCACTGAATAATTTAACGATAAAAATGTATTGGTTTTCACTTCATAAATAATGACCGAGTTATAATAAGTAAATGACCGAATTGTTGTTGTCTTAAAATTCTGAAGACCACTTTCAGCTCAATCCTAATGCATTAATCAAGATGTATCTTTAATAACATCACTTGGGAATATTATTAGAGCAAGTTACAAATATGAATTATTGCTCAAATATAAGCTTATTTTAACTAACCATTTGTAGAAATTAAATCCAAATAAATAACATAGACCGACAAATAATATAACTGTGGATGTAAATTGCCAGATTTAAAGGTAGTCTCTGAAATCAATATATACTGCTCAATCAAAAATTAAAATTCAAAGGAAAAACCTATAATAATCAAAATACAGGAAAGGAAAGAAATTTAAATGTATATAGTGTAGTAATTTTACATACAGTTGCAGAAAAATTATAATTTACCTGGCTTAAAGTTCCTATATTTGAGAAACTTGAGCACCTTTGGTATTGATGTACATATGCATTAAGTAAAACAGTACATATTAAAAATTATTTAATCCTCTGAACAATATTAACAAATAAGTTACACACAGAAATAAGTCTAAGTATGGAATGTAGTGACCAGAATTCCTTATAAAGATTAATACATATTTAACCTGAAATAAAATTATTTTATTTATTTCAACAAATGAAAATTGCTAAAGCAAAACGATGTACTAAATGTTCAAAATTTAATGAAAATCAAATTAATTTTTTTAAAAAATTAAGTTGATTAATTATAATATGAGAACTAACATATACAATATTTCCAGAATCAATAGTTTTTATTTAAGAGATAAGCAATGAACAAAAGAGGAAAAAATATCTAATATGAGGCTTTCAACCATTTCTTTTTTCTTGCTTAATTTTGATGCAAAATGTAAACAAGTAATAATAATTCATTTCAATTATATATAAACAAATATTTACATAATGATTAAATAAATAATTACAACACATAGGAAATTTATCCCCAGCAGCTTTTAGTTAACTAAAAGCCGAAAGTCAGCATTTTCAAATGATAGCTAAATTATTAATTTTAAGCTATCAAATTTAGAAGAAAATTTCTTGGAATATATCAAGAGATGAAATTTGTGTGAGTAATTAAATCTTCACAGGGATATTTACAAATAGGATTATGAGGGCTTGTATGGAATTTCATGCTTACTTTAAATACAAACAGATTACAATTTGTAAAGGGATCTAAATTTTTGATTCAAAAATCAATGGCACTATTGTTCAAGCCTTGATAAAATTTTGAAAACCATTAAATCCTTTAACATATACAACATAAATTAAGAAAGCAAAATAAAAATAATAAATAAATAAAAGAAAGGGAAAAAAATTCAAGTAAATGTATTTAAAACAATAAAATATTGATAAAAACGTGCAAAACTTTAAGTATAGCTACTTAACAGAAGCTGCCATATAAAGTTGAAATTAGAAGTAAGACAGTTACAAATCTCAGTTTCACCTATTTCATGAAATATGAGGAAATGAAAAGATAAGTAGTAAAAGTTTCAAGCATTATCAGAAATAATTTTTTAAAAATTTCCACACTTGTTAACATGTAATCTGAACAATTATTGATTATTTTTCAATTATTTATCAAAAAATTGCAAATATATTCCTAAATCTGTCAATTTTAAAATCAAGATTGAAATTTTTTAAAAATATTTCTTATAATGAGAACAAATATTATTTATTCAGCCAACTTCAATAAAATTCTCCTGTGAAATACAACAACAACAACAACAACAAAAAAAAAAAAAAAAAAAAATGCAAATTTCAGTAAAATAAATATAACTTTAGTGTAACTTATCTTTCATTGAAAAAAGTTAATAAAATTATCATTTTTGAAAAAATACACTTAGCAATGCTAGCATAAAATTCAATAAATGATCAATTACAAAAATAATATTAAATAAATGAAGGGAAATTTAAGACCATGGTTTTCATATAATTTAAAAATCAGACTTGGATCATCACTACATATATAGCAATGAGTTAACACCCTGAAAATGTCTAGGATTTTCACCCGTATGAATAAGAATATGTACATTTAAACTTGAGGTTGAAGAAAAACGATTTCCACATAAATGACATACATATGGCCTATCAGAGTTATGCACAGCAGCATGCTTTTTAAAGTTGGTATGATTGTTTGAAGAATAAGGACACTGATTACAATTAAACCTGAATTTATAAGTTGAAGATTCTTTATGATGCCACATTCTGTGCTTCGATAATGTAACCCTTGATGTAAACCATTTATGACAATTGACGCATGTGAAACCAGAAATAGAACCTACGGGAGATCATAATAAATTAGAAAATGAAACAAATATTTCATGATAAAATAAAATATGCAATGTGAATCATGATTATTTAAAACTTTTTCTGCTTATAACTTCTTTTTGGTTGTAAACAATTTTTACAGAAACCAGAAACTTCTGATGTAATCAAAGTTTTAAAACAAATAATTCACAACTAAAGTATAACAAAAATAAAATCTCTTCAAACTTAGCTTCTTCCGCCCTACTTCTTATGTCAAGATTTTTAAAACTATTTTTTGATATAAAATTAAAGGATCTAGGAATTCATCCTGTATGAATTTTTGCAACTTCAACATTCTTTAAATGTGATCTACAAGTTAAGACTTGATCTAAATTAAAAAGAAAGGAATTTTATTTCAGTTCTTAAAAACAATGTTTTTTTAAAAAGTATTATTTTTAAATCACATTAGTTATATAATGCCTCAATGCTAGAAAATAAATTAAATTTTTAAAAAATTACACATGGAAGAAAACACGGCAGTTCATTTTCTATCATCACTCAGTAAATAATAGAAAGATAAAATCGATTCTCCTGTTCTACAGCTAGGCTAATAGTTACAATGCATTAATTAATATATGAAACCGCAGACCTGATGAAGGCACATGCATGTAGCATATCTACAACATTTATTAGCATACAATAAAAATAGAAAATTTAATTTGCACTAAAAGTTTTTAACACCAGAACAGGACTTTCAATTTAAGAAATTCAAAGATTGTTAATCATTATTTTTATATTTATATATTTATTTTTATTAGCTTCAAGAAATAAGTGTATGATTTTTTAAATAGAAATAAGTTTAAGCTTATTGTTCTTTAATTATTAGAATCAGAAAATCAATATAAATATAACAATAAATTCAAAAAAAAATCTAAAATATTTATGAAACACAGACTATACAGAACATATCCATGGAAGAAAATCCTTTAGAATCTACATACATCAGTTCAGAAAGAAATAATCATCCAAATATACAAAACATTTTTATTGAATTAAAGTATAACTGTAACGTAAACAAATACAAATCCAACAAAACACGCATCATAAAATCTATAGTTACAATCTTGACAATTTCTCAGCTATAAAAATGAAGTTACATTATAAAAGCAGCAGCTCTTATGTTAAATAAATATCCTAATAGAAAGTAATGATATTAATAATGCAAGCCCATGGCTACAAAGTTTATTGGAAAAATTAGCAATTCCAGTTTATGAATATTAATATGTTTTTTTATTTATTTTGTTCATTATTAAGCAGATAATTCAAAATGATGATTTTATGTCAGAATATGGAGTAAAAACTATTTCAAATTCAAACAAAAATGGACCAAATCATTAATAGTTACAGTCAGTTGAAAAATCAAAAGCCTTGCCCAAATTACTACTTATGTTTTTCATACAATATTTATTGATGATCCTTAATATAACTTGGAATTTACAAAGCCTCATCTTATTACAGCATACAGTTTCAAAATTTTTTAACAGATTAATAAATCTAACATTTTGAAATATATATGCAAGTAAGAATTATTCATATTAAATACCACAATTTGTTATGATTTCATTAAACTGAACTCACCAAAAATACTTTCTTAAAATAATGATTATTTCTGTAAATATATGAAATAACTACACTTACATGATTTTTTTTTCTTTCAATTTCTATTTATCAGATTTAAGTCAGAAGTACAATACTTGACAAATACTATCAAATAAAAAAATGATAATTTATTATGTAATTAATACGAACCAACAACAAAAAACTATTAACAGCAGATTTAAATAAGTATCTAATCAAAATCTTTCCCTTTTGAAAAAGAAAGCCTTACTTTTAACTCTGTATGGGATAACCATTTATAAACAGACATGAGGGGGGGGGGGGATCCCAAACTGTTTATTTGTATATAATTATTCCAAGCAAAAGCCAACTACAAAATACATAGCATTCCATTTGAAGTCAAATACCAAAAATAAATAAATAAAATTACTTTTGAATTTTGCTCATATTAAAAAATTGTATGATTAATTAGTTGAAGAGAAATAAAAATTACTTTTTCCCAATATGATTTTTCTTTCATATGCATGTTCCATTCAAACAAACACAAATTGTTAAAAGCAATGCTATCACTGCAAAAGTCAAAATAAAAATTCTAGAATGAAAACAAAAATAATTTTGAAACAATCTTACATAATACAACAAACAATGAAATTCTTCAAAAATTGAAATTAAAGCACAATTTCAAAATATTTATTATAGTTTGTATTGACTCAAATGATGTACAATAAAATAATAAATGAAGAACTATTTACATAGAATGTAAATGGAAATTGATATATTTCCAGAAATGAATATAACATGAATTGTTATGCCATTAGATCTTTGAAGCGCATTAGATATTTGTAACCAGTATGAATGTTTTTATGTCTAGATAGACTGTTTAAAGACTTAAATCTATTATTACAAGAATCGCAAGCAAATTCGCGCTTTGGATCATGGACATCAGAATGTATTTTGAAATGAGAAGATTCATTTGTAGAATAAGGGCAGAGGTCACAATTGAATCTAAAACTGGACCTATCAGATTGGTGATGCCATAAACAGTGTTTTGCCAAAGTTTTTTCAGATGCAAATATTTTACGACATATTGAACAAGTAGAATAGAGATCTGCAAAAGAAATAAGTCTTAGTGAAATATTTTATACAAAAACATCAAACATATAAACTATGAAAAATAGTAATATTTTAAAAGTGCACTTCAGTAATATTAACAAATAAAAAAAATAATAACTGAAAATTACTTTATTTGATATTTTTTTTATTTAACATATTTAATTTTTTATAAATGGGCACATGTGCAAGAAAATCATAAAACTTGCATGAAAAGTCAAACTTTTGCCATTCTTTTATCAATATTTTTTTTTTAAATACAAAACTTCTTTCTGCAAATTTTTGAAGTAAATTTAAAAACTTTACAACACAAAAACATTTTATACACTTAATAACATTTGAAGAAAGAGAAGAGACAAATATTTTTAAAATAAAAAGGAGACAGTCTGTTGATTACAATTTCTAGCTGCAAAGATGATAAAGAAATATATTTTTCGCATATTAAAAGAAATTGTTTCTTTCAATAACTGTATAAATAATCACAATTATATTTTAGTTAACACTTCAATGAAAATATCAATTTAAGATTACACATACATAATTTTCAGAAACAAAAAAACACATAACATAAGAAAGTCACAAAATTAGAAAATGCACAAGAAATACAACATTTTTCTTATTCTTTTGATAAGAAAGGGAAAATTTACAAGATTGTTAATGGCAAGGTAACTTTTTACAAGTCATTCTTACTATCTTTTTTCTTTTGCATGTTCATTATTTTTTCCCTCTAACTTTTGATTTAACCTTTTAAAATCAAATGTAGACCATAGGAGAAAGGGGAATTCAATTTGGTCTTTATAGAAAGATTATCACAAACATTTACATACACAAAAAGAAACCCTCCTAAACATACCTTAAATTTCCTCTATTTAGGAAGAACTGAGATTTCTAGAAAGACGAGAAATGTTTCAATGACTGACAAAAACTAGCTTTCAAAAATAATACAAGCATGGTTCAAAACTACTATAATAAATGAAAGTAATTCACTGTAGAAAAAGACTGACATTCACTTGCCAATGATTTATGCTTATAACTAACAGTAAATTAAACAATGAAATAAATTACAGATTAATCAAAAGCACCAATTTATCTGACAATATTATAGAAATGAAAAGTTGATAAAAACCAAAATAATGATGATCAATCCTTTTTTTAAATCAACAGAATACTAAGGTATATTTATAGCATAGAAGACCAGTTAATGCTGCATTAAATAAAGTTTATTTTTTACTTCTGTACTTGATTAGCTTTCTTTCACAAGGAAAAGAAAATCAAATAGATAATTTCAATCAGGAATATATTCTGCTATTCAAATTTTGCCAAAACAATTACTGACATAAATATCCTTAAGTACAAACTTAAATATCCTGTTTGTTTGTTTTTTTCCCTCAAAATAATTATAGGCCCAGTTTAAAGCAATAAAATTATGCATAAAGGACATATTCATTTTTTTAAATCACATTATATGGTAGAAAATGCATAAATTATTGAAAAAAAAAAGAAATTATAAATTAAAAAAATATATTAATAGAAATATTTATAATTTATTATTAGAACTTTATAAGAGCATAAGTACAATCATCTGTAAACTTACATGATTCTTCACTAAAATCACAATTACATTATTAAAAAAAGATACAAGCAATGAAATGAATATTCAACAAAAAATGCCCATTAAGACATCTGGCTGGACACTCATACCATTTTTTTAATAAGTTTGGCAATATTCTATCATGCAAAGTACTTTATTACACTGCATAGATAAAATTTTATTATTTTATTTTGTTTTTCAAAAATTCATTAATAATAAAGATGATACAAATAACATACCAAAATGACAGGAAAATTCTGAATCTGTTTAAAACCAAGCATTTATTGTGAAAGATTTAATTATATTAACAAGCTATTACATTTAAAAAAAATCCAAATCTAAGAGGTTAATTTTCAAATGCAAAATTGTATCTGAATTTCAATTATACATAAAAATCTATTTAGATTAAATTCATTTTGTACATTGAAAAATTACCAAAGAAATACTTACAAAGAAAGTCAGTAGAACTCTATCATTTTTGTTAAGTTTATTTATTGATTTTAAAAACAAAATATAAGACTACCAAATTGAGTCATATAAACAAATTAAAAAGCAAAAACAGCAACATTCATATGATGAAATAAAATTTAAAAAAATATATGAAATAACATTGTTTTTAGAATTACACAAATAGAATAAGGAGGAAATCAATCATTTCTCAAATCTAATCACCTAACTGACCCCTCCCCCCCCCAAAAAAAAGCATTAAAAATTTATTTTCTAAATTTTAAGGGAAAATAATAATAATAATTTATTGATTGACTGATATTTTATACAAAATCAATATCTACTACTCAACAGATATAGCTGAAAATTTTTGTTGGATTGAAAAATTTTACGATACTAATATTCATGGATTAACATGTTCAAAAAATATGTACAGAAAAATTTATAACGATTGAATTGTGGACTATCTTTTGTTTCGCCCATATGAAGGTTATTCAATGTATCATTGAAACTTTTGCATTAAAACTTTTTTTTTTTAATTGAAGGTGGGGAATGGAGATAGCTTCAAACAAAGATATATATTACACAAAGACAAAATACTTAATTCAATCACATTAAGTTAATTGGATTGGATTTTCAGAATTAATAAAAATCAAAAAAAATAGCAGAAATAAGATAAAATCATTTTAAGAATTGGGGTACTTGTGCTTTAACCACATGCGATTGATGAACATTAATTATGAAACAGCCTATTAGCATGCCGTCTTTGATTAATTCCTGACATACGATTAATACACAAGCACCAAAATTCATACAAGCAAATTTTAAAATCACTGTAGATGCTACTTAATGCAGTTATAATTAGCAAATACTGAACACTATCAAAAATTCATAGTTCAAATTTCCATAATCCAGTTTAATGTTATAAGATTCATTGATGATACCTAATTTAATAGATGTCATCATTTTCAAGCATATTACAAATTTGGAACATAGTAGAATAAAAAATACAAAAATTATAAGCATTTATATTATTAATCTGGCATCCAAAATTTTATGACTCATCTAATGATCCTTAATTTAATATGCTATCATTTTCAAACATATTATAGATTCAGAATATAGTGAAATAATAATAATAAAAAAAGAATTATAAGCATTTATGTTAATCCGACTTCCAACATTTAAAATGAAACAATTAAAATTTCAATCGATTTTGTACAATTAAGACATTATAATATCAAAAGGATACTAGTAAAAGTTTTGGTAGATCTATTTAAAATTACTAACAGATGAGATAAAATCATTTTAAAGAAAGAATAGATTGCTTCTCATTAACAACAATTTTTAGGGGGGGGGGCACAATCTTATATTTCACATATTGAATCACTTGCCAATAATGATTGCAACAGAATAGAATCCTTCTATGAATTAAAATAATAATAATAATAAAACAGGATGCATAGTGTGAAATGGATACAAAAATTAAGTACTTTTTAAGCACCTTAGTGAAAAAAATTAAGCATTTTCGTACATGCACGAATACATAAACTCAAGAATTTTCTAATCATAGAATTTTTTTTTTTGTCTTGTAATAAATATAGTTTTTAAAGAATTTTTTTTTCAAAAAAATCTATTTTTAAGATGTTTTTAAATTTTAATCTTTAATTACAAAACAATTTTTCAAATTTTAATCGATGTTTAGATGTTGAATTCAGCCTCGTCTTTTATTTAAATTCGCAACATTATCATCAACAATAATTACTACATAGGAACTCTGGAAATTTTAATTAAAAGCAAATTGAACATAATCAATATATGTTACAAAATTAAAGATTCAAATAATAGGTAAATTCAATAAAAATGGGTTTACAAAATTATTTTCACAAGACATCAGGCGAAAATAATTTATGCTAATTATACAAAAAAAAACTATAATAAATTACGTATTAGTTCAGAAAACTTAATTTATTAATACTAGATAATGCTGACACTTTTATCAAAATAATTTTAAATTAAAATTTTTAAAAAATCAGAAAAAAAATATTTGAATAACTTCTATGTCTTAATAATTTATATTTTTTTATGTATACAATTTTTAAAAATTACACGTAAAAAGTGACTAACTGTTTCTCCCCCCTAATTTTTAAAATACTCAACTCAAATTTTAACATTAAAATAACAAAAATCCGACAATATTATTTTGTATTTATAAATTAAATTTACTAATACATATAGCTTTTATTTTATTTTTATAAAAAAATTGATTAAATAAGACATTTTCCATTCACATAAATATTTATATGAATAGAAATAATAAGTATAGAAACAAGAACACTATTATTACAGCTAATCTTACATTTTTAAAAAATTCTCCTTGACAATTTCACATTCTACATTTTATAAAAGCCTTTTTTTTCCATATCCTTCTTTGAATGTCAAAGCACTGCAATATGCATGAAAAATTCTTTGTTTCACTAGCTTTTCATGACATTTCTTTAATTTCTACAGAGATGTGGGTTGCTGAATATATTCAAGAGAAAGTCGTTAGAATTAATTTTCTAAGGAGAATGACTTAGGACTGCTGTACACAATGCTTTCCGCTTTGTGTTCACTAAAAGATTTTTGCATCAGATTTCTTTATTGAAACGGAATTCCAAACATATGTACTATGAATTTGCTTCTTTCGTTCTAAAGAAAATGGGTTTACAAAGAAAATTTATTGATGGAATGCGAGTGGCTAGTATTTCTCTGGAGCTTTAAAAGAGGACAAAATCCCTCAAAATACTATAGGAGAAGGTCAGATTAGAATGTAGATAGTAATAGATCTATTATTATCACAGTTAATGTAAATTTTCCAAGGCCAGTAAAGTAAATGAGAAGTAACAAGCAACAACCAAATTCACAGAAGTGTCAGAAAATATTGTATAAACACCTTTAAAAAGGTGCAAAAGTAAATTTTGTGCCATAATATTCCTTAATATTATGTGGGAAATAATGTTAGAATTTTTTAAAAATTGAATTTCTAATTAAAATTTTGAAAAAATCATCCTTAGTAAGCCTCTAACATCCAAAAATTAATTGCCTGCTAAATTTCAACAACCCTTATTTCAGTGATGTTCTGTATTAGTCAGGCAAATCTTTATATACCGAGAAAGAAAAATTTCGCTGAGAAATCAAGAAAATCGAGTAAAAGTTACAAAAAGAGAGAGAGAGAAAAAAAAAACTTTAAAAAAATAATATAACCTGAATCATTACCTGATAAAAACAATATAACCTGAAAAAATAATATAACCTGAAAAATAATATAACCTAACTTTTTTTTATTCCTTTTAAATTTTAAATATCAGACAAGATTGGTTCAACAAATGATAATTTTCAAAGGAATGGGGACATTAAATAAAAAGTGCACTGCAATAGAAATTATTGAAAACTTACGTCCTCAAAAGAAATTAATGTCAATGAATTTTAAGCAGTCGACTAAAGTATTTACAACTGCAATAAATAATCGTACGCTAAAATCTTTTTTACTGTTGTTATAAAGATCGCTTAAAACAACATATTAAATAGAATGATGATTAAATGTCTAATGAGACTTCATAGTATTCAGATTAAAAGCAGTTAAATATCATAAATATCTTTCATGTACGGTTTTAGAACAACTTTTTCCATCTCTGATATATCTATTTCTTTTACGCACCATACTGTATTTTTATTTTTCGTCAATCGCAGCTAAACTGCGTAGTCCTTAAGAACACATAAAGAGTTGAACATAAAAGTTACCTGGCATATAACTAAAATAAATTATTCGCTATTTAGAACATTAAACATAAAAGTTCAAACATTTTATCAACACCAGTTTATCATATTTTATTCTTTCGGAATAATCATTCCAATATTTCAATGTACGCCACTGGCCATTGTTGAAAAAAGAAGCACGAAAAAAAATGTCCATTAAGCATTTTCTTATCACGGGTTGAAACTCCTGTATCCCTTCACTGGATGCTTCCTGTTCATTAGTTTTTTTTTTATATACATCCCATAAACAAAGATTTATGGCTGTTTTCGATTGATTGTATTCATTGTCTGCGGAAACAAAAAGGAATATCTACTTTGCACTTCTCGAGAAAATTAAGCACTTTTAAGACGCTTAAAAATGGTTTTCAAATTTAAGCACTTTTTAAGTACTTTTCATGATGCTGTAATACTCAGATACAGAAAAAGAAGAAAATAGTCCTCCAGACACAATCGTAAGATATTTAAATAATTCGGCAAACATAATCCAAATAAATCTGCTTTTTATCTAAATTTCTATGTTGGTTTCCTCCCCCTTCAAAGATGTTATTAGTGAGAAGCAATCTATTCTTTATTAGAATGATTTTGTCTAATTTATTAGTAAATTTAAATAGATCTCCCAAAACTTTTTATAGTATCCCTTTAACATAATAATGCCTAATTGCACAAAATTAATAGAAATATTTTCCCCAAATTTACAAATACAATTTTTATAATGTTTCCTTTTATCACTTTTTATTTAGAGTTTTGACATGAAGTCACTCAAAAGTCATTTTTCCAAAGCATGATAACCATTCATTAATTGGGATCCTATTGTCATAAAAAGAATTTTGTTGCAATTCTTATTTATAACATTTTCTAGCAAGTCCTGTTTTCTTGATGCCAAGTCTCAATTTAGTTTTCAAAAGATAATCAACCATCCAATAAGAACTCAAAAAAATCTATACGCATCATAATCATATAATACAAATGAAGACAATTATTAGCATCTTAAAATCTAGTGACATCAATGTATAATTACACCTGTAGACTCCACCAACCTATCTCAATTCTTATACAATCCTCCATCAGAGCTAACTATAAGTGCTTTAAGTAATTCTTTTTTTTTTATTTAGCTATTTTATAAAATTTAAATGCTATCAAACAATGTGGGTATTGATGACATGACATAATGAAGCATCGACACACAAAATAAAAATTTCAAATATTGACACAAAGATGCTTCAACATATTCTGTTTAGTTGTAAAACTTCGAAAACATTTCAGACACTTAAAAGGTTTTTCGCCAGAATGTCTTCTAATATGATTTCTAAAATTTGTAGCAATATTAGTTTTGTAAGGGCAATTATCACACAAGTACTTGTAAAAAAGAGGTTTTGAGTTCTGCATAAAATATGTTAGAGGCAATGGTGATTCATAGCTTGTAGCATACATTTCTCCCACTAAAAAAAGTCAAAAATACACAATTATATAAAAATAAGAAACATATAGAGTAGTAATCAGTGAGTATATATAAATACATTAAAATAAAAACAAAGAAATTTTTACACTAACACACAAATACACCCACATATAGAGACACACTATAAAAATATAGTATGGTAATTGACTTATTGAAGTAATGCAAAATTTCAAGACTTATCTGCTAAAAAAAATTATGAGATTTGAAGTTTGTCAATAAAAATTAATAAATTGTAATCCAAGATAAAGGCTATCATAAAATTTTAATGAATTTTACTATTGCATAAACAGTTGCAGATTATACTTAATAAAGGCTTTTTTTACTTCACACTTCCTGCTTTTTTTTTTTTTTTTCATTTTATCATAAATTTTTAAATAGACACTGCAAATATTGATTAATATTTTTAAATGATTTGCCTGCATTAGAGTATAACTTCTTTACTTTAATTCGATGAAATTTAGAGATGGAGTGGAGAAAAAAAAAGAATATTCATAAGTTTTTAATGATTTAAATAGTATTAAATTTTGCACTGCAGTACAAGAAGAAGAAAAAAAAAAAAAGGATGAGATGCTATTATCACAATAATTTATATAATTTTAATAATAAAACAAACTAAAATACACTTCTATTTCTTTGAACAACCTTGAAAGCCATACAAAACTGAACATTCAATGTAATCACAGCAATATGCAAAATAGTGCAAGTAGATATTAGATTCGTAATATTTTGAATATTTAATCAATCAAATTATTCAACAATATTTATTTCATATATTTATATTTATCAATAACATCACATGGAGAAAAATAAATAATTAAACATTTTCATGTCTTATTTGTTAAACATTAATTTAAAATTTTAATTAGCAGTGACTATTTATTTCAAATAAAAACTTAGCCTTATACGTTACATAACAACAAATTTTATATGAAATGAAAAAAAACTGAATAAAACTTTTAATCTAGATGTAAATAATTCAATCAAAAGCAGACAAAGCAACTGAAATGAAATGTAGACTATGAAAATATAATCTGATTCATGCAATTAATTATATATATTTCACTAAATATATATAATTAATTTTCAAATCTGATACAAAGATTAGAAGAGTAGAATAAGACTTTTGCATATCAAAATAAAATTATATATAATCCCAAGCAATAAATTCTGATAATTGTTTTATATAATTAATAAGCTTTAGTAAAAAAAAATTGTATAAAATTAAAATTCTTGATTGTTTAATGAAATGTCTATGTTCCCACTTAATAACCACTACCTTTGGTTACCACTAAAAATTATATAAAATTGGAATTGTGGACAGTAGCAATTAAAATTTACAGATGTAGAAAGCTAATGACAAATATTATGCATTCAATCAATATACATTTACACATACTTTATTCACATTTTTATGATACTACAGCACGTGAAATAAACAGAACAGTTACAACATATTTCCCAATAGCGTATGATTCTGATGAAACTTGCTCAGTTTGAAAGCATAGGTCTCTCATTTCTCTTAACACCTCTTCCATCAAAGCATTTTTTTTGTGTGTGTGTTCTTTCTTTCTCACTGAATTTTTTCAAGACAATTCAATCACATAGACTAATTAATATAAATTACTAGAGTTAAAAAATGCATGTATAAAAAATTAATAAGAAAAATTCAGGAACAGATTTTATATTGTGTATAGATTTTATTTAAAAAAGAAAAAGGACTCACTGTAATATTAAAAGCTTGAATTTTTTTAAAGTCATTTTTTATAACATTTTCTATGTTTCTAACTCATCATCAACATATAATTTGTCAGTCATCAATATCATAATATTAGAACAAAGTTTGGTAAAATCCTAGACGGGCCCACCTCTTGGCGACTTATTTGAAATCTCGCCAAGTTGACTACTAATTGAATATTTGTTAATATTATTATTTTTCAATTAAAAAACGATACTTGAAGGCCACAAATAATAATAAATACAATAAATAAATAAATAATTATAATAATAAATAAAAATAAAATTAATTAATTAAATATACTAAAAATAAAATAAATAAATAAAATGAAAAATCCTTCTAGGTTGATTATTTAATAAAATAAAATAATAAATAAATAATAAAATATAAGAATAAAAAAATAAAATAAAAATAATATAAAATGAATAAATTAAAAATAAATATTAAAAAAATCCATCTAGGTTGCCATTGGTGACTAGTTTGACGAGATTTCAAAAAGACGCCAAGAGGTAGGCTGTGCTAGAACCCACCCCAAAGGCAAAGTTTGACCATATTCCCTTTTTTAGTAAGTTGCTTCATTACATTAAAAAAATAAAATGGTTTGGAATTAAATGATATTGTCTCAATTTATCACTTAAGTTTAAACATGACAGCTAAATCAAATCAAAGATATCATCTAATCTAATCAAACACTTAGAACAGTTTTACATATTTATGCACAAAATTTTTATTGAAAAGCTATTAAAAATGAGCCCCAGAAGTAAAAATAAGAAGAGTTACTTTTTTTTTATTTTAAAGCTCCAAGAAGAAAGTTTTTCTAAAGAATATAATAGTAGCCATCTTCAAAACATTTTATGCCATATTAAATAATTAAACTGCAATTTTTCTTAAATGAAATAAATAATCTGAAACACTCAATAAATTTCCATCTAGCTTTTGGCACAGTTAAAAAATGAATTTTAAAAAATAGCAGCTTTTACATCAAAATATATTAAATAAATAAATAATAATTGTAAATAAAATAATGCACATTTGATAACGATAGAAAATGTTTTATAAGGTTTCTCGACTAAGAAATCATGAAAACAAATCTCATTTTATGCAAATTAACTAAAAACGTTTTATTTTTAATGATTAATATTTTAAAATAGTGCATCAAACTTTTAATTTTTAAAATAGGATAAG
Organism: Argiope aurantia; assembly: GCA_026543865.1. NCBI lineage: Eukaryota > Metazoa > Arthropoda > Arachnida > Araneae > Araneidae > Argiope > Argiope aurantia. The sequence goes on from JAPMOR010021768.1 coordinate 248,199, forward strand.
TAAATTATAAAATAAATGGTTCTAGTGTAGATTTGGGTGCCCCTTCGAATGGCGACAAATTTCAGTGATGAAGCACTACTTCTGGTTTCCATGTTTTTGGAATCAAAAAAATCGACCGAAAATCAAGGGGCACCCAGATGTAAACTTTTACCAAATAAATATTTATACAAAAGAAGAAAAAAAAGAGCGGGAATTTATTATTACTTAAGTTTTAATATGAATTACATTTTTTTTATAATTTTGGAATTAAAATGTATTTTCATTTAATTTTCCTAAACGAACAACGGTAAGCAAACACTAATTACACAATAAAAAAAAGAATTATTATATTAAGAATTATTAGCAGTTTGATAACTTTCATTTTCTTAAAATTTTCAGTATTAGAAAGCTATATGTTACAGAAGTTGTAAAAATAGACGAGAGCTATGGTTAAATACTTAACTAACTGTTCTTATTCTCTCACTATAATACATTATCTAGCGAAATGACAAAATGGTTTCAAGAAAGTTTTTTATGCCATTTAATTCGAATCCATTAGATAACATATCGGTTTGAAATTCCAAAACAATAAATCGGAAGATCAAAAATTTATCTTTTCGTACAATTTCCCAAATCCGAAACTAAATTACATTTAAATTTGAATAATTTAAATTACGATTTAAATCTTTCAATACAAAAATGCAGTACAACGTTCATGCTAGAAAACAAACATGAGTATGACTTCATTTCAGTTCTGACAGAACAAGTTTCCTGTTTTATTAACTCGAAAATACCAAATACCGCTTCATTATTGAGTTTCTGCGTCAACATTCCATATAAAGACATTAATGAGAATTTAATTTTTTTATTGTTGTTTCCCAGCTTCAGAAATACTAAGAAAATGTGAAATTCAATGTTTTTTTTTATTTAATTGTTGATAGCTTATACTCAAACAGCCTCGTAAGTAAATGCTTGCCAAAATAATTACTAATCATTGTTTCTTTTCACCTTCAATCTTACTTCGACACTTTAAAAAAATTAATATCTTAAAGAAGCTAATTGACAAAAGGTATCGACAGTCAAAAGGATACACTTTCTACTTCAATTGTCTTCAGATAAATTTAGTGGTCGAAATAGTAGCCAAATGGATTTAATAATTATAACGGAGAATTAAAACAAATCAGAAAACTAGCGCACAGAAATATAAAGAAGCTCGGACATCAGAACAAATTCTAAAGCAGCCCTTAGATAATGCAGGGTTTTAGTTTCCCTTTGCCCATACCAAATTTAAAAATTAGATATATTTCACTGGTTTTAATTTAATAGCTACAAAAACAGTTTTTAAATAGTAAATAAAACTGGAATAAAGCATCTGATTGTAAGTTGCCTTCAGGAGAGTTATTTCAATATATAAAAAAATGTAAGGTGTGAATGTTAAAAGATTAAATAAAATCATAAAAAATTCAAAACTTTTAAGCATTTTAAATCCTGAAATTTTGCTGGGACAGCTGACTGTGAATTAACGGGAGCTCTCCTTTCTTTCTTTCAGCACACTGGAAAAGAAACAAGATCATACTAATTTGGAAACGAATATAAAATTTTAAAAAAATCTTAAAAATAATGTTCTGAAATTTAACATTGACCATGTAAATCAAAAGAAAGCACAAAATTGGATCTCTCTGAAAATAGCGCAAGTTACCGCTTCTGAGAATTATCTAAATTATTTTATCTAGCGTCTGAGAATTATCTTATTTTTGGAGGGGAATGAGGCATTAAAAATGCCAGCTCGCAGAATTAATGTTGCCGACTTAAAAAATAAATATTTTTATACTATATAGTTTAGTATACCTCTGTATATTGGATGCATTTAGTTAAAATACATAAATCATTTTCATAGCTCTGTCAATGAGAGATTTTGCTTATTAATATAATAAAGTAAGTCGAATATGTACTTTGGACGAATTCTTCTAAACCAAAATTTGATACAAAACTGAAGTATATGCGAATTATAGGCGATATTTTAATATAATTCTTCTAGGAAATTCAAGGGGCTAAAAGGAGAAAAAATTGAAACTATTTACTGGTAAGTTAAAATCCTTCCTATCAGTCATATGTTAACATGAATGGTATCCTTTGAATCTCTTACTGGAAATGAAAAATACATGGGCAATTCTTAAAATCTGAGGAAAATAGCCTGGTTATTTCCAACTGAAGTTTAAAATTTAAAAATCCATTCCTTTTTTCTTATTTCGATTCATTCATGTATACAGAAATCGAAAACTGCATAATTTAAGGACAATAAAAAAATACATTGTTAATTAAAAATTAGGCATATTTTTAATTAACAATGTATTTTAAAAAAGAAATTTTTTCCGTTAAGATAACAATTTTTCTGCAGATCCATTTAATTATTTGTCTTTAGCATCATCGTCTTTTACTGACAGTCGCAATGGTTATGTGAACCAGATAGTTAAAATAAAGGACACCCTAAAATTAACGCAAGATTTGAATTTGTCACCATAACCCTGTTAAAGAAAACATTTGGCAGCTGATAGTATAGGGTTAATAAAAACGGAGCATTACAGGATAGAACAGCGTATTTTCATTGTTGAATAACATTTCAAAAATAATGAAAGTCTGGTGGCCACAATTCAAAAATTTGAGGATTAGTCCCCTAGATCTTGTGATTTAGCCCCATTGGATTTCTTTTTATGGGATTATTTGAAGTCAAAGGTCTATGCCAACAAGTCCACAAGCATGCATGCATTGGAGGAGGGAATTCAAAGCTGCATCAACAAAATTTAACCACATTTATTTAAAATGGTCATGGAAAATTTCGTCGAAAGAATGCGCATGTGCAAGCGCGATCGTGGGGGGCATTTGCCATATGTGTTATTTCATACATAGCTTTGTCCTGTGTATCTTACGATTCAATAAACATATAACAATTTAAAGGAAAAAAAACCCGTTTTTAAAATTATTTAATTTAAATCTTGCGTTAACACGTTGTTCTATCGTGTAACGTTCCATTTTTACTAACCCTAAATTATCAACTGTCAAATGTTTTTTTTAATAGGGTTCTCAACACTTTACTGAACGAATGGTGGCAAATTCAAACTTTGCGTTAATTTTGAGACACCTTTTAGCAATACGAATTAATTTCTCACCTATGCAATAAATTAAACGCATTTTTTTGAATTTACAGTTAAAAAGTTGATCTTGGCGAATACGAATATTGTATTCACATGAAAAAGAATCGAGGTTTTTATCGCGTACCAAACGATTTTCCCACTTTTTTAGAGACAACTTTTGCTTTGATAAGCAAGTCATTTTAACAGATCTGTAGCACATATTTTGCAAAATCAAGAGCTTGAGAAGTAAGAATTTCACTTTTTTTTTAACATTGTAATCATATTTATTTAAATCTCATCGACTTGCAGAATAAATAATCACTTTCGATTATTCGATTAAAGACCAATTTTTGTCGACTCAGGAAGAAATATCTAGAAAGTGTGTCGCACACCTTAGACTCCCACGACAAGTCCCAAAGCACGACAAAAAAAAAAAAAAAAAAAAAACATGAAGTGCCGGGGTTACTAAGGAATTACTTATTTTAAATATTTGATAACCTGGCTTGGTACATCATGCCACTCCATCTAAAATTATTAGTTACGGATCTAATGAAAAGAATTCAGTTAAAGAATCTTATTAAAAACTATAAGAATATGAATCTCAAATGTGAAATTTTATGGAGCTATTTAATATCCTTTGTAATGTCTCCCTTTCATGTTCCCTACACGTGGTTAAGGGCACCCAGACCAGTTGTTACGTCTCCCGTTTTCCCTCACATAGTTAAGTGCATCAGGGCCACCAGATGTGGATTCTTTTCACTAGGAGAGTCATTATGACTGGTCAATTGTTACTCTATCCAGGTGTAAGAAACCAGATGTGGATCCTGTCGATTCAAATAGATCCATTATGTCTTCAAGGGAAAAGAACGTCGAAAGATATCGACGTCAACCAGATACTAACCATTTTTCCCCCCCTTTATAAAGAGACTCCTCAATCATCAAGAACCAATCGATCAGCAGCAACCATTGTCATTAAATTTCAAATCCAAGTGCACTTCAACAGGATAAGCTGCAGATTGCTTGTAATTGACATGTGCTCAAGAGGCGGTCGGCCACAAAGAAGGTTCCTTAACAGACATTCCTCGGTCGGGTTTTAATCAATGAGGAAGAATTGCTGAGCAGCTATTGGGTGATGAGAAACTCAAGTTCATCAATGAGAAACTGAGAATGCCATCAGGTGAAAATAAAATGCGTTTTTTTTTTTTTTTCCCAGAGAGAAAAGAGAAGAAGGAGCTTCGTAGGCAAAGCTCGGAAAAGTTATTCCGGACTGTTTGAGAAGCTCCGTGAATAACTTGTTAGCGGCTTTTGGCGACTTATTCTCCGATTTGTTCGTAACACTATTTCGTGATTGAATTTTCATTCGATTTTTGCAAATAATATTAACCAAGATGAGAACAAGTTATTCTTTGTAAATATATAGGGCTATAAACGAAGAATGATTTTGTTACGTTATCCTCGTTTTTGATCAGCCTTGACCAAGATATTATGCCTTGGGACAATCAATAAATCTTTCAAGATTTCAGGTTTTGAGTAAAAAAATCTTTCAAACTAAATTTTCTTAGCATTCTTGAGATATATTGAACAATATTTTAGAATATCATATAAAAAATATTGTTTAAGATGTAATAGATTCAAAATTCACTGGAATTTTTAAAAGCATTGGCACAGTAAAATTTTGGAACAAAGATATTAGTCATAATTTATTAGTTCACTTGATTTGAGATTTTATTTCAAAAAATTAAATGGAACAATTTTTGGAACAACAAAAACCGGACAATATATAATATTATGCAATATTGAAAATTCTAGACTGAATAATGTTGAACAGTTTCGTGAAAGACATACTGCAAATTCCAAAATGCACAATGCTTAAAAATATTGTGTAAACTATATTGTGAATTCTACATTTATCAACACTGATCATACGACTGTAAATTCTATATTTAGCAACAGCTTATTATTTATTTTACATGTTTTTTCTGAAGTGATGAGATTGGATAAAACACGACTAAACTACAAATTTGATTTTTGGATACTATTAACTGCATGCCAGACATTAATAATAATCAGAAAAACTCGCACATACATAAACTAGGTCTAAAAATACTAACAGTAAAAGAGAAAGGAAAAAAAAAAAATCTAAACGATAAACAAAGGATTTATTTTAGATATTTAACAATAAAAAAAATAAAATAATTAGAATTAAAAATCATCAATAATATAAAAAATTATAATTTCAAAATAAGTAAATTATTTTAATAAACATTATATTATACTTAAATTATAAGAACGGTGCAATAAAATTACAAATTATACAGTAATATTTATATCTAAGTAGTCCAAAGTTTTTAAAACAGCTTTTAAAAAATCTTTCCATACTTAACAATAAAAAAGCTTCAAAGCAGATTAAGAATTATTCATTCATGATGACTAGGAAATATTTAATTAAGGATAACTAATAGGTATTATACTTAGTTCAGTAGATAGATGATCTAAAATCAATTTAGATTACACACATTCTTATTATTTCAAATGATGTAAAATGGAAATTCCTGAATTAAAGAAAATTCAAACCAGCAACGAATTCAAAATAAAAAGTTCAAATTTGCTAAGTTCCATGCACATAAAGGGATTCGCAGAACCACATAACAAAGACCATCTTATTCAGAAAATGTTTATTCTTTCATATTTCTGTACTACACAAATACATACTTTTATAATAAACTGATCCTTTCCTACAGTTGTTAAACAGAACATAAGGTGTGTAAAATCTTAGAAATTTATGTGTAGATAAACCAGGCAGCACCAAATTTAGCATCTTCTACTGGATAGTCTGGTGGTAGTGAAGGTCTGTCATCTGTGTACTCTTTACGGGGCAAAGGCGGTCCAGGGTGAGGACGGTTTGTCTTGTGAGTCCGAATCTCAGTAAAATATCCCATATATGGTCTTTCAATGTTAAGTTTCTCTAGCATACATTTGTCTAATACAGCTTGAGTCTTCCTGCAACTATGGAAAAAAAAGTATATTTTATATTCTTATACAAAACTGACAAAAAAAAAAAAAAAAAACCATCATCACCACCACCACCACCAACAAAAACTGCATTTAGCAGTAAAATCTTTACAAAAGGCTCTCCTTTTACTCTTTTTTTTGTTAGTGATATAATTACAGCCAGTGCACTGAATGCAAAACTACCTCACACTTGAGACATGTCCATGTTCTAGAATAGAGGAAAGGGTGTGGCTGTAAGGATGACAATGAACATGCATAATATAGGATGAGGTTACATTAAGGAGTGAATTTAATCAAAATTTTATTGAAGTAAGGCCAATTCAAATTAAAACATGTAATTCTGCATACATGAAACAATTTTTAAAATTTTAATAAATGAATAATTAAGTTCATTTATTTTATTACAAATAATGAAAAACCAATCAGCTACATCTATGATTGTGAAGTCTAGGCATAATAAAATTATGTATTGCACGAGTTAGATCTCTTATAAATTACTTTTCATTTATAAATTCTAATCATAAAGTGCATCATAGAAATTAAAGAGATCAAAAAATTAATTAGAAAATTGCAGAATTTTACAGATTTTGTAACGAAAGGCATCTCATTAAATATGCATGTTAACAATAGAGTACCTTTAATATTCATTTGGTGAATAAGAATTTCCCCAATATGTTTAGGCTATAAAAAAAAATGACACTATTTTTTCTTTTCAATATGGTGCTCTGATGTTAAGAAGAGGAAAAAAAAAAAAAAAAAAAAAAAAAAGCTTTATCAACATATTTTAGTGATAAATAAAGGCCAAAGTGTGACTTTCATGCTGAACAAATCTAAACCAACTAGATTTTCAGTGGAACTACTTAAAACAATAAGTATATAACATCTTTCCAATAACTTCACAGATCATTTAACAGAATACAACAGATAAATGAGAGAATGTTATACTCAATATGCTGCAAAATGTTCAATACAGATTTAATTGAAAATTCAGAAGTATGTTGTGGATCGTGGAAACATGGATATAGATAGAATCAAGATCCTCTACAATTATAATTCATAGTTTTAGGTTTGATACATTATTTCAATATATGTTGTTTTTAATTATATCTTATTTTAAAATTATGGAAATTCACACTAAACTTAACTGAAATATGTGCAATATAAGCCTTAATGACTTTAGTGCTTATTTGAATCAATAACATTTCTATAAACTTTGATCCAAGAAAGATAAAATATTAAAATTGGAAGGATGGATGTTTTCTACAGCCTATTAATTTTTTTTTCAAAATTATTTGAAAATGTAAAGTAAGAGTGAATTATTTTTTTCGTAGAATAATCTTTATATTTCATCAAGATAAAAACATTTCCCCAATATTTAAATAATAGTAATTTTAATCCAATATTCCTCATTATACTAAAACCACACTCGACCATTCTGACTTGCTATAATATTTTTACAATATAAATGACTCATTTTGGGCTCAATTTATGCATATGCAATTCATATTTAGAGAGTTTCTTCTCGTTGATCTTTCAATTGAATACAAAATTTGATAGAATTAGCAATTTTGATATCAAGACCTAATTTCATTTCGACTAGCTAGTTGCAATTTTTCATTAATGCTTACAAATGAATTGCACATACTTAAATTTCTGTTCTATTACACTCACAAATTATTTCATCCCATAATAATTGTGGAGATAAAATCGGATACCACATTTCACTCTTCCAATGCATTGCATTTTTAAGTTATATTCACAAGAATGTGTTAGATAGATTGAGTTCCAACTAATGGATCTTGTTCAAAATTTGCAAGCTATCTGCAAAGACATTTTTCAAACTTCATCTTTCTAATTAATTGCAATTTTGAATAATCATTTTCAAAGACAGACAAGTAAAAATTATTATTTTTGTGACAAAAGGATGAATTTTTAGATGATTATAATTCTGCATATTTCATATCCAAAAGAGTCATATTATGTATAAAAATGACACTAATGCTTTAAAAATAGACAAAGAAAGACAAATCAAGTAGTTTTCATAGTCTAATATAACAAACAAGATAGCTGAAGAATTTTTTTTAACAATTAAAACAATCAACGCTAAATAATTTTTCATACATTAACTAATTTATTTTATCAAAATACAAAATCTTTAAAAGAAAATTTTTTTTAAAAATATGTTCTGTTGAATAGAAAGTATTGTTGCACCTACTGTTAAACATTAATGTATATATATATATATATTCATTTTTTTTACAATAAAAATTATTTTTCATAAAAAGAAATTCAGTTAAGATGATAAATTCAAGACATTATGCAAATAGGAATTGAAAAGAATAAAAATTAGGACTCTGGCAACATAAATTTGGTATTCACTAAAAGATTCTTTTCAAAATAATTTTTACGACTTATTATTATGGACAGAAAGTATGATATGCAAAATGAAATAATTAAGCATGAATGACATGTCAGAAATTTGAGGTGTAGATTGATATAATATGTATTATTTAAAAAAATACAAATTTTAAGGTTTTTTTTGTGAAATTACTTAAATTTCAAAACTTACTATTGAACTTGCATTGACGGACTGTTCCATTCAAGACAATCAGCATAGCGTTCAAATTCAGCCCTGCAATGCTGCTTTACTTTCTGAAAAAATTCTATTCCACAAGCGGTGACATCTTTTCCTTCTTTCAGGCATCTTCGAGGATCATTCTCTTCTTTGCGACACAGCATAAATTCCTAAATAAAAATGTATTAAGCTCATTTATTACCACTATATGTTTATGAATTGCAGTTGTTTGAATTTTACAATATTTGCTTGCATTCTTAAATGTTAGCGGTTTTCAAATAGCTTTAATGTAATTATAAAAAACCTATTGGAAAAAAGCCCAGTGGTACCTGGGGCATGGTATTATTATTTTCCTCAAGCTGGGGCAAAGTATTAGTTACTTGATGTCATTTTTTAAAAGTGACATCAAGTAACTAATACTTTGCCCCAGTGGTGCCTGCTGCACTTATATCCCTTTGTGGTCCTTGGTAGCTAGGCCATAGAAAATAGCAGATATTTTGGATAGAGTTATCTAATAGTACTCGAAAAATTTATACAACAATAAGAAAATATATTTTATCGAAAAATAATTTAGATTTGTAATTTATTTGCATTAAAAATTTGATTTTAGATAGATTTGAAACTATAAACTCACTTTAAAAATAAGTCAATATTATAAAAAACCCTAATAATCCTAACCATAGGTTGTTAGAAACTAAAATAATATACTTACTTTACACTGTTCATCACAGTATTTTCCAAAGTGAATCGCACCAGCTTTTAAAGTTGGTGTTGATACGTTTAATTCTTGAACTTTTAGTTCTTCTGCTGATGGAAGATAAAAGTCTTCTGTAAAGGGCATGATTATTCTTGCTGCAAAGAATAGAAAAATTAATTTAAAATGAAGAATAAAATTTATTATAAATAAATAAAAAGTGCGATTAAAAATGCAATAACCTTCACAAAATCCAAGAACAGAAGACCAAAACACACATCTAAAACAAAATACGGGTTTGCTTATTTGATTGGTTTTGATTTAGCTCTTCACTTCAATGAGTGACGTATGACTTGTTCAATTGCTGTCGTTATTAACAAACTGATGAACATTTTACTAAACTTATCGCATTCGCATATAATGTTTCGGTTAATATATTTTTAGACTTTCCATTTAAACTGGTTTCAGGGCAATGATTTATACAAAGTCGGCCCGTGAGGGTTGTAAAGTGGGCAAACAAAAAAGGCTCCACACCACGGACTGATGTTGCAAAAGAAAAATGCCTTCGCATTTTGTTTTATTTCCGAATATACGTAAATATGAATATTTTTGGGAATTTTAGTCCACTAATTTATATAAATACGGTACTTTGGACTCACTCCAAGAGTGAAAAAAAAATTAAGGGAAAAAAAAAAGTACTTGAGATCTAGTATAGTCAAGAACAATTTTTCTTCTTAGATATTTTATCTATCCATCTTTAATTAGACTGAACAAAAAAAAAAATAAATCTAAATTATAGCATTAAAAATTACTATAAAACATATAAGAAAATTAAACAAAAATCACACATTCTAATAATTTGCACATCAAGTTGTATTTTACATAGCTTATATAGCCACCCTTTTTATATCCTAGTGACGAATACTTTTGCTATTGGCACATGAAAGGTAAAAAAAAATATTTTAATTATTTATCATTTTCATGTACATCTTAAATCGCAACTTTTTGGGCATTTTAATAAACTGCTAAATACAATATATTGTTATTTTACTACACGAACTTCGTATCAAGTTTTGGAAACCAATGTAGCACCAAACTCCTCTTTTGTTTACGCTAATCCTGGATTCTTGAGGGATTCAAATTAGTTGAAACGTTATTTAAATTTTTCCAACTAATCTGGTTTTGATTCAAGAATTTCGATTTGTTGAATAATATGATGAGAGAGAAATGTTAATTGCAGACCATTTGCAATCCAACTTGCAGACCAATTACAATTTCCCTTATATATATATATAAGTAACCAATCTAAAGTAAGAAATAGTTAGAAAACGAAACTAAAATGAAAACGAAAGCGAAACAGTTTCGAAATCGCACCAAAAATTATTTCCTATTCAAACTAAAACCAAAAATGGAACAGGTAAAAACTTCATGGTATTTAGAGAGCGCAAATGCAGCTACTTCTAAAACACAGATGAACTGATACAAAAGTATAAAAATCAAGTTAAAAGGAAAAACAAAAATACCAAAAAAATA
>JAPMOR010021768.1:263941-275866 GCA_026543865.1 Argiope aurantia
AAGGGACACTGTTATTATTATTATTCTACACTACAAAGATAAAAATTGGGTCCTCACTTTCAAAATGTGTACAGAAAACTGATATTGTATATTGCATATATTTACAAGAAGCTCTATAACTCTAAGTTTTTAGTACAAGAAGCTCTACTATATTGCTACGGTACGGCATTGTATGGATACTGTTACTGTAGAGGTTTAAAATATTTTGTTTTCATAGGGAGGTCTTTTAGAGAAGAAAGTGAGAAAATATGAAAGAAAAAAAAAGAAGAGAATCCCAATTATACTTGAAACTAAGTACTGAAATATTAAAAAGAGCATTATCAAAACAAAGAGAAAAAAAGTGTTTATATTTCTCTAATTCGAAGCTGCGCGGACTGAGAACGTCAGCATTCAAAATGAAAGCAATATTAAAAGCATTTTGATAATTTCTGAACTTAAACTTCCCCAAATCTTAAAAAAAAAAAAAAGCAATTTTTATCGTATGACGCCTATTAAAAGCAAATTCGTTACGAACATTAAAAGGGTTTCACAAAAATGATTTTAATGCATATTTTGATGATTAAAAAAAGCGTTGGCTAAAATGCATTACAATAGTAAAAGAATTGTTTCGAAGGATATGGAATGCATTTTAACCAATAGATAAATACCTTTTTTTCCAACATTCCAAGTATTTTTTTAGTCGCAGATGTAAATTAAATATGCGAACTTCACACGACAATTGACAGGATTTTAAAATTAATTTGCTCCAAATTTCACGTCTGTGGAAGTTTTTATATCTGATTGTTATATGCTGCTAATACAACTTAGAAATACAATGAGTTAGGCGTCTAAAAGAATTTGGTATTCTATTTCAAAATTTTGTATAGAATTCGCCAACGGGTTGGTACTGTGTTGATCTATATTACCTCAAAAATATAGTAAATTGAATAAAGATATGCGAATATAATCTTGCTTAAAATTGCAGTAGTGTATCAAATTATGAATTCAGTTGGTAAATGTGAAATCATCTACAATCCATTGTCTATTCTTTTAATTATATGACAAAAATTAAAACTTATAGTATTGTGTACGGATACTCGGTGTAGAATTTAGGAATTTTGCGGTCCTAGAGAAAGCACATGATGATGTCTCATATTTTCATCTGTTGGTTAATTCAATTTTACCTTTCAACAAATTTTTAACTGAATCAATATGTTAAAGATTTATTATAGTTTAATTTTTTTTTGCTTCAATAACTTTGTAAGAATTTTTAAATTTTATTTAGTTTTTACTGCAATATAAATGCATGATGGAGCAATTGACTAAAATAACAACCTTTTTTGAAGCATTAACCATAATTATAAATTAATGATTTTCTTATTTGCAAGTCAAAGCATCAAACTATTAAAATTGGTTTTTAGGAAAAACGCTTCAAGCAATTATAACATTCAAATTTTATGATTTAACAGGACCCATGAAATGGAATATAACATTACCAGTCATAATAATACTTTATTAAATAAATCAACATATTATTAATTAATTTAAATTTATTATTTTAATAATTTAATGTGAATATACATTGTGGTCTTATTACTTTTTAATTTATAAATTTATATTTCGTATAATAATTTGGAGATAATAATTGTCTTTAATCGACCCTCCAGTGGCATCCTTTTGGTCAAGCGATTTTAATTTGTTCAGTAAGAAATATGCCACTGAATCTACCAGAAAACCTAAAATCTTGAGCTGTTTAAATTGTATGAATTGACATTTCGATTCAAATTATATTTTTCGCCAATAATAATGCAAGGCGACTGATGCCAATCCGTCAATGGAAAAAGTACAAAATAGAGACGAAAAATAATTAAGCTAGCATTCTATCATTTAAATTCTGTATTTTTGTGCAATAAACAATTCTCAATTATTTTGTGAGTTACAGAATATAATTAAAAAAACTTTTTTCCAGAAAATGCTTTTTCTATTTTTACTTAAACATGAGTAAAATCAAAGTAATATTTAATTCAGATTTATTGACAAAATTTTGTTTCTTCTAATTGCATTTATTGGAATACACTAAATAAATGCGTTACTTTTTACGAACTTTCTGGTAATTACCATTTAAATTAAATTGCATGAAAAATGAGAATCTGTAGCATTTACCCTTTTTTTTTAAAATTGTCTGTCCAAATGAATTGGTGCGATTTTCATTTATATTGTAAAATGGGAAAATCTGTTCGTATAGTTAAAATTTATTCACTTTTAGAGTAAAAGCATTGGGAAAACTTATTATTCAAGTTTTTTTTGTGCCAGAGTCATTGATTATAAATAAATGGAAAAGTTATTTATGCAGCAATCGGAAAACTGTATTTAAGAATTTAGCAAAATAGATCGGGGCACTCATGGATGGAATATAAAATAGCTTTGTAAATTTTACAACACAGAAGGGTTATACAAATTAAATATTTCAAAAGGATAATTTAATTATATTTTTGAAAATACCTTATAATAAGAAAAAAATTTAAAAAATAGGAAGTGTTTCTTTTTTCTGTTTGTATATATGTGTCGACACTTCACAGGAAAAACATAAGATATAAATTTAGCAAAGATATATTTTAGAACTTGAGAATGTTCACTTCCAAACGTTTTTTAAAACAGAATAAAAGGTATGAGATTAGAATTTTAATTAATTAAGTATACGTAGCACAAATTTAATTTCTACCCTGTTTAAAAATGTAAAACATTTTTTGTAAAAATCAAACCAATTTAATTGTATTACAGTTTTTTTCCCTTGAACTTTGGAAATTTCTTCAAAATATTTTCTTTGCATGATTTTCAACAATAGATTTTATGATTGCAATGAAATTCACACCACTCTTATTATTTTATCAAACATTTAATCATGTATTTTCTTCCATTGGTGAACGCAAAAAAAGGGAGATTCTGCTTATTATCGAAGCAATTTACTTGACAAATTAGATAGAGAAATTACATTACAGCAAAAACCAGTGTGTATTTTGAAATAAATTATCCATATACTTAACTTTTTTAATGATGCCATAAAATTTGACTTTTATTAAGCAAAATCATTTAATGCTAAGAAAATGTTATGTTATCATAATGCTAAAAAAATTCCTTTTGATTTGATTTTCGAAATACTTACTCATTTTTTTTGTTTCATATTTTTTCGGAAATGTGATTTTCTCTTTTATATGAAATCCTTCATTACTTTTTATTCTTTGATTTTATTTGATGTTTCTTGTCATATTTATATTGCCATCATTTGTATAAGTTATCATTATTAGTCGTTATTATTATAAATCTAATCTAAATGAATCAACATTTTTTGAATTAAAAACATATTTAGTTAATTTCACTTAAATTATTTATTGGACCAATCCTTTTTTTGAATAATTAATGAATATGTACTCTAGTGTAATTGCAAAAGAGCAATGCTTTCTTTCTTGTAGAGTTTGGGGTGAAATGAATGACTAGCATCGTCGCAACAGCAATGTGATACAAACTATTGTTGAACCCTAATTAGACACAGCACATCCCATCCAATCAGAAGTACGTCTTGTCATAGACATGGAGGTAGTCAAACCCATACCATTACTTTATACATCAAAGAAGCGAGAACCAACTACCATATTGAAATAATCTCGTTCCCGTTATTGGGGTTCCTTCAAGCGAGTATGTATATTAGTGCCTTAGAAAAAGCCTTCATTACTTGAGCATAGAAAGAATATAGAAACGCTTAGAAAGAATATAGAAATATAGTAAGTTAAAAGTATTCTGTGAAGACTTTCGCAATCCATGTTTTTACAAATTTTTGTTCATCAAGTTTGAAAATTGTCAAGGAATTTCTTTTCGTGTATACAGTGGTTTTTTTTTCACTTAAACTTATAAGTATTAAAAGAAAATTAATTATGTTAAATAACAGCTGTTAGAAGTGAAGCATTGTTAATGGAAAGAGAATATGTTCTACCTTTTATAAAGAATTTTATGTGGATGAATAATGCTACCAAAGACTATATCAGCAACAATAGCGACTCTCGAAGAAAGGCGTCTGATATCTATATAAGGCATTACTTAATTAACGTAACCAATGCATCATATTACGGGAAAATCAAGTTATATTATAGGAATTGGTAAAATTTTTTTTGAATGTACAGAGCGGTAATGTAAGCTGTCAAACAATTAATGAAACATTCTTAATGGGAGCAATTTTCTCACACTCTCGTATTAGAATTTTGAAGTTCACATTTTATAAAGCTTTGAAATTTAAATTATAGAAGCCACCTTTTGAAACTGGCTGGTTCAGCTACCTGATTAAGTATACTTATTACACTATAGCAATAAATAATAATAGTTCAATAAATAATATACATACAAAAATCAAAATAATTATTTTTGTATCAAAAATTCGAAATTACAGCTGTCTCACGAAGAAACTTCCAAATGAAATTACCGAATAAAATAAACTGTTACTTTTGAAAAATGATAAATAAAAATGAAAATTCCAAAAATGACTTTATTACGTAACTAAAATAATTTATGCAATTGTCTTCTACCACTTCTTAATTTATGACTTCCACATTTTAAAACAATCATAACAACATTAAATAGCATAATACTGAAATAATTTTCAAAAGCATTTAAATTTCACGTAGATATGGCTTAAAAATAAAAAAAGTGTGATTTGAAATAAATATAATACTTTCTATAACTCGATATCCTGTTTGAAGTATTTTAATTAAAATTGTAGGAAGATTGGGCCGGAATATATTTTGAATAAAATTCTGATAAAATCTTTAAAAAAATCAGATGGCCTTAAATATTACAACCAAAGAAATATTACTCTCCATATTTTAAAACGCGTACAACGTATTGCGCAGAAAACATGATTAAAATTCATGAAAATACTTGATTTTTTTTAAAAGTCAGTATTTTGTTAATCATAACTCTCTAAAATAGCATCGGAAACATTTTTTTGGTTGTGAATCACGAAATTCAGGTCCGATCACAGTTCTAAGATTTGTTTTTATAATCTTTAGTCTTTCCTTCCATCAGGAGGAACACAATTTACCCTTTAATGCGACCTTGAGCACATATTACTATAACGAAATTTGTAAAAAAAATGAGACCATATGTCGTGAAATACTCTACCAATATAGCTACGAAGGTTATTACTTGCACTTTAAATTTATATAAAAATAATGTAATTAAAAAATAAATTAGTAAATGATAATTTTCTTGCAATAATTATTCTTGAAGTTATTAGCAATAACCAAAAATGCCAAAACTTTGCTTAATTTTTAAACAATTAAAAATTTTCACAGAAAGTCTCTGCAGATGCATATTTTTAGCATTTAGATTTTTTTTTAGTATCAGAGAACTGAATAATGAATTCACTTTAAAACAAAATTTCAAGAAAGACAATGAGCTTACATTTCCAGTTCTTCGTATTTGGAAAAGTACGAAATCAGAAATTTTGACTATTTTCTGACTAAACCACTCTCTTTGTAAAATATTTTCTAAGGCAAGAAAAAAAAAGATGGGTTTAATGACAAAAAATAATAGGAAGAATGTCTAAAATTATACTGCACTGCCAGGAATAATCGAAAAAAGTTGATCATAAGCAGGTGACTGTAGAAAATATTAATAAATCTTTCTCGGCGTCTATGATGCTATTTTGTATCACCGTAGTAAAGAGCTTTTCTACATACTTCTGTTTGTATTTGGAGCTGTAGAGCGCTTAATAGTGAGAGTTTAGATGACAATATGATTTAGATACAAATGATTAACGAATGAATTCCTTTGAGAAATTAATTTGTTAGTCAATTTATTAATTAAATAATCCAGTTATGCATAATTTTAAACATGAAGTACATCGAGGCTGATTTTCAGGTAACATCATTATTACTAAATAAAAAAATAGTCATTTTAGGAAGAAAGAGATAGAGCATCCAAGAAATATCTTGCAATCATAAAAATATTCATATTAATGTGCTCTAATTCATGAAATTATATTATACACTGAGGTGACAAAAATCATGGGATAGCAGTATGCAGATATACAGATAACAATCGTATTACGTTCAAAATTCATAAAGGAGCAATGCATTGGTAGGGCTTTCATTTAAGTGATTCATATGAAAATGTTTTTGATGGAATTATAGTCAAACGACGGGAATTAATACACTTTGAAACTTTGAACCCAGAATGTTAGTTGGAGTTAGACAAATGGGGTATTCCAGTTTAGAAATCGTTAGGGAATTCAGTATTCTGAGATTCACAGTGTCAAGAGTGTACCGATAATACCTAATTTCAAGCATAATCACCCATCATAGACAACGCAGTGGCCGACCGCCTGTACTTAATGATCAAGCCCAACGACGTGTTGTAGAATTGTCAATATTAACAGACAAGCAACAATATATGAAATAACCGTAGCATTCAAAGTGATTACATATGACCAGGGATTGCAATACCGGTATACCGGGATACCGAATACCGGTATTTCGAGCCATTTGTACAATTTTGTAATACCGGTATTCACAAGTTAAAATACCGGTTTTTCGGTATTTACTAGAAATTTTTTAAATTGTCTACACTATATGCTCAGGGATCGCCAACATAGCAAAATAGTATACGTTTTTATTTTTATGTCTCCTTAACGGACGAAATTAATTAGCTAATTAATGGCTTAATTAATTGCTTAAATCTAAATTAGCGAAACATGGATTATCCCTGAACGAAGATATTGTATCCATAACGACTGATAGAGCAACAGTTATGAAAAAAGTCGGAAAGTTGATTGGTGCAAATCAGCAATTGTGCTATGCTCATGGAATTCAATTAGGATTAATAGATGTATATACCAAAAATATAAAGAACAGAAGGATCCAAATACTGTGGATATAGAAACTTCGGATTCCAACTTTGAAGAGAATTAGAATGAGAGTAATATTGACAATGAAGATAATGACAATGTAATTATTGAAGAGGATATTGCTAATGAGAATGAAATATTAACCCATCAAGAATTGCTTCCTATAATTTATAAAGTTCGAAAAATTGTTAAAATATTTAAACGTTCTCCTATAAAAAATGACATATTACTAAAATATATGCTAACTGAAAATAAAACAGAGTATATGTTAATATTAGATTCTAAAAGGATCATTATTTACTCCTAAGTTTACTCCTAATGATGGAAGGATTTTTGAAACGGAGAAATCCAATACAAAAAGCAATAACAGACTTAAACCTATAAATTAATTTTTCAGATAGTGAATTCGACTTAATATCCGGAACTATATCAGCTCTACTTTCAATAAAACTGACTATAGAGGCCTTATGTCGGAGATATTTTAATTTATTAACAGTTAATGCAACAATAAATGTCATGTTGCAGTCTTGAAAGAACAGCACACATCACTATCTGAAGAATTATATATTACATTGAAAAATCGCACAGAAGAAAGGCATACCGAAATAGAAAATGTCTTGTGTTTTTTACATAATTATAATGATTTTAAAAATGAAAATGAAAACGAAGAAAAGAAAATAATCAATTCAAATCTGATTAAGTTTATAGTAAATTTTCTTAAAATTTTTTACCCACAAACCTATCCACATTCAGAAGAATTCGGTTCAGTTATCGAAGATTATGATGACACTAATATCGATGGTGAAAAGGAATTGTCTCTTGAACAAAAATTAAAATTAGCGATAAATAAAAAAAATTCAATGTGATGAAATGCAATACAGAAATCAGCTATTCCAAAACCATCCGACGAGAAATTTATTTATTTGAAGATGAGGGATTTAGAGATAAATACTTGGAAAGAGTATATCGCGCATTACTAACAGTACCACCAACTACCGTAGATGCCGAAAGAGCGTTTTCGACACTGGTAATTTTCCCCCAAATTACTTTTCAGGCTTAATGGCAGTACGATTGATGCATTATGTTTTTAAGATCATGTTTAAAAAATTTGTAATAGTACCACAGACTGAATAGTGATATTTACACTTTTTTTGGGATTTAAATAAATAAGTCGTTTCTTTACTTTTTTTGTGATTCTTTATACAGTGTTATAATTTATACGTTACATTTTTTTTGTGATATTTACACTGTCACAAAAAACTTTTTGTGATATTTACACTTTTGTGATATAAAACTGTCAAATAAAACAAAAAAACACCTGTATTTTCTTTCTTTTTCTAAAATTTCTAATACCGGTATTAAAACCGGTATCCCGGTATTAAGATCTAAAAAATACCGAATACCGGTATTGAAATTTTGGTCCGGTATCGCAATACCTACATGTGACGGACTGTCCGTTAGGACATAGATATGGATATATGATGGATGTGTCCGTTAGGACAGAGTGGCAAAATTTGGTTTCAATGGGTTATGCCAACATACGACAGACCCTTTACTAATAGCAAGACATCGCCTGCAGAACTTCTTCTGGGGTGAACCATACATGACCATATCGCGTGACGGCATGAGATTCGAAAACTGTGGCGTGGTCAGATAAGTCAAGATTTCATTTGGTAAGAGCTGATGGCAAGGTTCGAGTGTGACCGTGCACCCAAGTTGTCAACAAGACGCTATGCAAGTCAGTGGTTCAAGCTGCTGATTTGAAGAACATTCTGGACAATTCCAGCGAATGATTTAGCCAATTAGATCACCAGAGAAAATTTATGGCACATAACCGAGAGATCAGTTCGTGCACTGGCAATACTTTCGCAATTATGGACTTATACGGAGGCAGAATGGCTCAGTAATTCTGTAGCCGACATCAAACGATTTGTTGCATCATGCCGCTTCGAATTGCTGCATTTAGCCAGAAAAAACAAGGTAGAACACGTTATTAGGAAGTATACCAGGACTTTTGTCACTTCAGTATATAAGCTTTCGTTGTTTAAGTTTTCACAAAACTATAGTAGCTTAGTAGATTCTTCAGTCTGTTGCACTCCTATCACTCTACGCATGAGAGTTTTGAGTATTATGTTTGACGACAAAAATTTCAACGATGAAACAACAAATGGATAGTGACGTCCCTACTCCCCATATCAGTAACACCCCGAAGATGTTCTTGAGCTGAAGGGGTTTGAGGGTGTTTTCCGAATAGCTAGTGCATAATCGGGATCCCTCAAACACAGTCTTCAGCCATTTTCCACTGATGTCGCTCGCAATGAGTTGTGATAATCTGAAATGGAAAACAACATTTTTAATTATCGTGCTGTTTTGATACAATTTTACGTAATACATGGATAAATTGCGCCAAATACAATTGTCTCTAACTTCAGTGTACACAACGAAAGGAAAAAAAAATATTTTTAACATAATACACAAGAAATGCTAAAATTTTGTTTGCATAATAACAACTGAATTGTCGATTTTAGAAACCACATGTGTCACTAATATAAAAATATTGGATAAATTAATTAATAAATATTAATTTTTACTTTTTGGTAAACAAAGTATATGCATGAAATTTGGTTCATAACTTTAACATAAAAAAGACGGATGTGGATTGAATTTTAGACGAAATACGTCAAAGGAGTGATCGTCTGCTAGTATATTTATATACATGTAAATGAATACGATAACCTAAAAACGTAATAAGATTAATCAAATTTGATGTGCCGTTTTGAAACCAAACCAATAGTTTTGTATTTAAATTTTAACTCAATCAGTTGAAAAGAAGACGTTCGAAATTCATACTTTGTGTTCTTTATTACATTGTGAAATATAAATGTAATAATACATAATGAAAATAGGCGGGAAATCGACGGGAAGGGGGACTCCTTTTTTATGGTGAATTGACCGTGACTTTAGATGATTTGCTGCCTTTTCTCCCCGTGATACATTCAGAGGTTACAGGCTTTATGAGAAGAACAGAAAAGGTGGTGTTATCAATGTATACAAAACGGCCGGGATAGCCTGGTTGGAAGGGCGTTAGATTCGCATCTCTTGGGTTGCAAGTTCGAACCACGCTGGCCGAAGACTCTCCGTGTGTGTGGTGGCTGGCGCACGTATAAATCTGTCGTGGTCACAAAGTCCTCCATGTCGAGAGTAATACCACTGGGTACTGGTTCAGGGGTGATCGTTCTCTGCTTCAGGTCTAAATTACGATCTATGGATGAGTGAATGAAATACATGAATGAAGTCCGCCCCGTAAGAAGGGTTGTGACGCGTGAGTAGCTAAGTCGTACTCTTGGCCCTAGTTGGCATTACTGCAAAAACAAGAGACTCTCAGTCGGCTGAAATCGCTGACAGATAATAGTCAGCGGGTTTGTAAAGTGTTTATAAGTCACAACACAATAACAACATATATACAAAACGCTAAGGTTACATGGTACAGAAATCGAGCTTATTAATAAATGTCGAATGGCAGCAGTCAAATTTAAACAAAATATCATACAAATTTCATTCAATAAGCATTTTTAAAGCTGTACTGAATCAAATGCTTCACTTAGCTAATTAATGGAGCTGTAAAATATTTTTAAATGGATTAAGGAGCTAGTTCGCCAAGATACCAAAGAGGACACTCAATCAGCGGAAAGAAGATATAAAAGAAATCAAGAAATAGGTTTCAAATAAGTTCAATCAAGTCGAAAAATATGCTTAACTACTGCCATATAATTAATCGGGGTAAGATTTGAAATTAATGTACGGTTTCTCGCCAAGTACATTAAAATCGTGCCAATCGTCCAACAATTCACCAAAAGTCTGCAATCTTGAGCGTGTACCAAAAATGCTAACAAACAGCTTTTAAAGTTGCAATAAAAAATTGTCATGTTTGTATTTGGTGAGAAATCGCTCCTAAATTTGTCAATTTTGGTGCCCGTATATTGATCTTAAGTCTAGCCATAATCGTTATGACTTGCCAACGGAAATTGATATTTATATTTTTGAAATAATCTTATAAAATTGCTCTCTTTATTATCTAAAAATTAAAAAAAATACCTTCAATTAATTCACTTACCTTCAAATTAAATTTCATTTTCGTACAATTTTTCATTTAACTTTAAAAATGTTTTTAATTCAATTTGATACTTTTAAATGATATGATGTAATTCAAACTCTCCATCAAAATATTTAAGCATGTGCTTTTGATGATCATTAAATCAGGAATAGGAATTTCCTTTTCGATTTTATTTCGTAATATATACACTTTGTAATTTGCAATAAACTATTTTAATTGAATTCATACGTTTATATCATATTGAGTTACAAGGTGAAATGTTTCTTAAAGAAATGCATCGCATCTTAATAATTAATAACTAGCCTAAAAACACAATAATCTTAGCGAACAAACTGCTTGACAAAGGCGGCTAGTATTGTTTATGTATACTATTGGGTTGTTCGGAAAGTAATTTCGTTTTTTCCCGATAGAGGATTTAACTGTATTTTTTTGCACCCAACTTCACATTTAAGCCATATAATTTTTATATGCTTTGAGAGCTCATATAGCAAGGCTTGTGTGTGAAAAATTCCAATTAATTTTACGCAGTAGTTTTTGGTTGGTGCTCTTTTAAATATGGAGAGCGATAAGCAGCATTTTCGACATATCTTACTGTTTTACTACCGAAAGGGTAAAAATGCTGTTCAAGCCAGAAAGAAATGGACCGATGTGTATGGAGAAGGTGTGTTGACAGTACGCCAGTGCCAGAACTGGTTCGCTAAATATTTAGACGGTAAAACCTTCACCTCAAATAAGGAGGTCAAAAACCACCTCGATCCGTTTTTTGGCAGCAAAGGCCAAACATTTTATGAGCGTGGAATGATGGCTACTACCAGAAAGATGGCAAAAGGTGTTGGACCAGAACGGCCAATATATAATTTAATAAAGTATTTGTTTATTATACAAAAACTGTCTTTCATTTCCACAAAAAAAAAAAAAAAAAAAAAAAAAAAAAACC